>JASCZW010021436.1:0-10673 GCA_034211315.2 Aedes japonicus
GAGGTTTATAGCTTATGGTTTGTGTCGGCAGCCCTAAGTTTGCACCTTTAAACTGAAGAAATGATCCATTAAAAATTGAAATTCATTCCATAAAAAACGTATTCATGACCCATTAAACTCTGGTCAATATCCATAATAAAATGGATATGATCCATAACATTTATCAATGTGATCCGTAATTTATATAAAATTTAGCAATAAAATGTCAAAAATGTACCGTTATAAATCTAGGGTACGATCAATAGAATTGTACGGATTACCCATAAACATATAGCAAATGTTCCATAAAAGGTTCAATATCATTCCTTAAAGTTGTAAAATTGATCCTTAGAATGTAACGTTTGTGAACTTAAATATATACACATGATCAATAAATTATTGATCCAATCGTCAATGATCCATGATAGTTTTGAAAAATTAACCACAAGCTTCTAAATATGGCCCATAGGAAATAAACTTTGGGCATTTAAAATAATATGTAGGATCCATAAATAGTGCCAGAATTATTACAACGTTGGGTTTATATTTTTTTAAATTTTGGCTACGGGGAAATCGACTGTGCTACTACTTAGATCTATTAACATGTCCGTCTCTTTAGCTATGCGGCTCAAATATTACTATTAAAGAAGGATTGTTTTTTAGATGATTTTCAATTTTTCAGAGAGCTGATTTACTTTCGCGATTGTATGTTCTTTTACGACCGCAACTGCGACACATGTTTCCCAATAAATTTGTTAAAGAGAACTAGTGCATGTTAAGAACTAGGGAAGATTTTCCTATATTAATCTCATCACTTTGCAATTCATCCTACTTGAAATTAAACAATGAACAGGTGACAGGATTCGTTAGTAATGTTTGTTGTTGTTATTAAAAGTAAGCGAACATTATTAGAAAACGAAACCGATCCTTCAACTGCCCAATTGTTTGATTCATCGTGGGATGAATAAAGGAACAATGCGATTAATATGGAGGCAGTTACTCTACATATCCAATTTAAGGCTTGATCAAACTGTTATTTAAGATTTTTTTAATAAAATTATGCCGGGCAAACACTTGCCGTCCAACTCGCTATCGCTCGTCGGACCTAACTATAAAAAACATCCTCCGTTTGCATTATACCGGGCAAATGCTTGAATCAGTCGTTAAATTGAAGACGATATCGGAAACTTCGACCGCTTTCTACTTCCTTAGTTCTTCAATCCTCAACTGTTCAGCAGGCAACATTGATATTTCTAGCACTTGAAGTACAGCATAACAAATCGTGGCTACTATGTCACATTGTACAATATAGTGTGTCTAACTGAGGAGCTGTTTGATTTTTTTTTCTGAAAACCAATGTTTGGTAAAATTGTAGTTGAGAAAATTTTCTATAAGAATAATTTGCTACGGATCATTTATATGAGTTTATAGATTATTATTCATTGTTTTACGGATCATAGACAATTTATTTATGGAACATTTTCAATAATTTATGAATCATGTGCACGTATTTTAATGCACAAATGTTACATTCTGTGGATCAATATTACAACTTTAAGGAATGATATTGAACCTTTTATGGAACATTCGCTATATGTTTATGGGTAATCCATACAATTTTATTGATCATACCCTAGATATATAACGGTACATTTTTGACATTTTATTGCTAAATTTTATATAAATTATGGATCACATTGATAAATTTTATGGATCATATCCATTTTATTGTGGATATTGACCAGAGTTTAATGGGTCATGAATACGTTTTTTGTGGAACGATTTTAAGTTTCTAATGTATCATTTATTTGTTTTTATATGCAAAAGTATGTTTGCCGTTTGTGTCCTCTTAACTAACCTCAAATTAAATTATATATTATCAAGGTTAACTTTTCAAACCGACTTAAGCCGCAAATGTAAGCAAGCTGTGATCTTTGTGCTAAATTATTGCTACGTGAATTATTAATACACGAGTAATTAGCAAATAATTTAAGAAAATTTAACCCATCAATGACGAAAAGCTATTCCTCAATATCCTCTGCTATTCCTCAATATTTTGAAAATAGTTCAGATAAACTGGTGCATCTACGTTTTGAAATTTGAATCGATTTATTTGATATGATCCAAGGAAAACTCAATTGACAGAATAAACCCAAGAGATGGGCTCGAAGAGCCCGCCGTCGTTCCGCGAAATGTTAACAATAGGGAGGAGGCAGTCCCATGCTCCTATTCCAAATCGTTTCACTTGGGTGCCCTGATGGTCCCTTTCTTTTCCCGTTACATACTATGCCGTAGATATTTAGTATATTTTTGCAGTGGTCATTTGATTGCTTACCTTGTGTTAGAAAAATTGGCTGAAAGTAAAATTATTACTCGCGGTCATAGGATAGGGAAGAGGACAGAAAGGAAAAAGGATTAGTGATTGGTAACACGCTATGCGCATGTCAGATTTCCATGGTGGTTCTCACAACGGCCGTTCAGAATGGTTCAACAGATGCATATGACAGATCATTCCCGTTGAGTTTTCAATCGTTTCCTCAATTCCATCATGTTTGGTTATAGAATACAAGATACGTTTTTCCACGAATATCAGGACAATGATCTCCCATCGCATCTTCTAGTGATCATTACAAGCTATCCATTTGGTTCAGGCACTTTTGAACGTTGATGGGCAGCCGATTTACAAAACTAAAAACTGGAAAGACTGCACTCGACAAAAATGCAAAACTTTGTTTTGTGTAACACTTTTTATTGCCTAGATATAATGTGTTCAAATTTTTCGGTAAAACTAGTTTGGGTATGTTGACATGTGCAAAATTGCCAAGGGATTTTTGAGATGGCTACCAAGCCAGATGTACTTCGACAACAAATTATTACAACTTAAAAACTAAGTTGTATAATCTTACTCACAGATTTGAAGCACACACAATTTTCAATAAATTCGCTGTTCAATAATCAGTGCTGCGCCTTTCATTGTTTGGAGATCCAACACTTACATTTGAGAAACTTTCGAATGTCCATTTATGGTACTACTAGATAACAATGAATCAAAGAACTGCTTTAAACTGCCAATAATTTAAAAAAAAAACATTACGCAATTCACACAATGTGCATAACATTCACCAGCAGAGCAACTTTTTCGAAATAAAATTTAGAATGAGAAGTAATGAACATCAACATTAATAGTAGCATTCTTCTTGATTCATGCAAATTTTCTTGACTTGTAGTGGTATGCATTTGATTGTTGACTTTCCTGCCAATTAACCTATTCAACTTATTCTTGTTTTATGATTTTGTCATGCGAAACATGCACAAAACATTGTGTTTGTATTATATCCGGTCATCCGTTTTGTTGCAAACATGTTTCTGTATAGAAACGTAAAACTCTTTGAGGTAGCTCATCGAATCCCTCGATCCACCTCGAAGCATCTTGCTATGGTGGGTCTCCACGGATTGCGTGTCAATCTGCCAAAATAGGAAGACGTCTTCATTGAGTTATCTCAAATTATCATTATCCGTTCAATATATCACAAAACATAGCGATTAGTTAAACGGATTGGAGATAATGAAATCATTGGATATAGAATCAAGTCTCCCCCGGTTGGTGCTAAACCGATAAGCCTGGACATCATTAAAAGTATAAAGTGGCCAGAAGGCACAAAATGCATCTACACACTCTTAATTTTACCAAATCCAGCAATTTAAAATTACAAATGGATTCGTATAGATTGTCCTTGAGAAGCTGCTACTTGATGTGAGTGTGTGTGTGTGTGTGTGTGTGTGTGTGTGTGTGTGTGTGTGTGTGTGTGTGTGTGTGTGTGTGTGGGTGTGTGTGCGTATATACAATCCTACGCCCACCGTCCGTCAGTGTTTTTATGGAAGAAAAATGTTTAGCCCAGCAGTTGGAAGGTGATACCTGTTGGGTTCCAGTGACCCATTTCTGAATACCTGGTTACTCACGTCCATTCCGAGGTCACTTTCACTTACAACAAGCCCCGCATAAACACAGTACAAACATCAAATGGATATTAGTATTGTGCCTACACTTCCATCATCAAATCTTATTGTTTTGAAGATGGCACGTATTTAGTAGTATCGTTAAAATTTGATTATAATCAGATAGATCTCACCGGAAATTGTTGCGGATGTTCAGTTTTCTTTTGGATGGCTTCCCTGTGATGCTAAGGGATGCATTTATGTCTCTACAGAAGCAGCCCTCTGCTATTCGGCTAATATTTTTATATCATCCTTTTCGAATGGAACAGCCCGAATATAAAGGGCGATACGGTCAAAATTTGGTCAATATCAACTTGACGTATTTCTTTCAATTTTGCATTTAAAAAACCTGAACACCCCTCATTTTGAAGGTGTGTGTGTGTGTAGAATGTTGTTCCTATTTTGATTTTGGAATTCACTCTTCAGTTGTCAAAATGCCGTCCAAGCAAGAAGAGCAGCGTATCAAAACTTTGCTCGCGCATCGCGAAAATCCGAGCTACTCGCACGCAAAGTTGGCAAAATCGCTAAAAGTTGTCAAATCAACCGTAACAAATGTAATTAAAGTGTTTGGGGAACGTTTGTCGACAGCCAGGAAGTCTGGATCGAGGGGAAATCGAAAACCGGAAGCCGCCCGACCAGGAGCATATAACAAAAACATTACAAAATTATAACAAACCTTGTTACAACTAACTGATTATGATATAAATTTGCTTGAATCATTTTCATCTGGATAATTGTAAAACATACTTATAACAAATTATGATATAATGCCCTGGGAGGCACACGCTCCGTAAAGAAGTAAATTAATTTTAACACTAGCTGATATGATTTTGATACATCGTAACAAAACTGTTACAAAGTTTGTTTTGTTTATGTTATATGTATATTATAGTTTGCTATAATTTTGTTACCTTTAAAAGATCTTTTGTTAGAATTTCAGTTATTTTAACAACATCCGCGATCTAAATTCTAACAACCTTTGTTATAAAAACAGCGTAACTGAATAACAAAACTTGAAATAATTTTGTTGTTCCCTTTTGATCGGGCGCTGAGACGACAAAGAGAGTTGCCGGTAGTTTCAAGCGAAACCCTAACCTATCTCTCCGAGATGCCGCAAATAAGCTGGGTGTATCGTCTACAACCGTGCATCGAGCCAAAAAACGAGCCGGACTATCGACTTACAAGAAGGTAGTGACTCCAAATCGCGATGATAAACAAAATACGACGAAAAATAAACGATTTCACCGATTTACACGCGTTTTCCCTTGACCAAATTTTGACCGTATCACCCTTTAATTAGTACTTCGCTCATAAACGCAATATAATGAAAATCACAGAAAAAAAACACTTCCGAGAAGAAATATAATGGCCGTTTTCTACATTGCACTGGTATTCTTTTTTCTCTTTCCACACTCTGGCAACAATCAAAATCCCCCGCTATGAGACGACTCAATATCGAATTGATATAGTTGTAAAATTGAAAAAATATAAAAGAGGAGTTCGCTTCGAGCATCGGCTGCAAAAGGTTATGAAGATGCTTTATTAAGCACAATTTTGCTATAGGGCATGGTGCGTTTCGTATTGTTTCGGTTATCTATGATTTGGCGATGCGATTTATCGAGTGAGCACAGAAAAAAAAATACAAATGCTTCCTGATGAGAGGTATGGTGGACCCGTGGTGGAGATCATAGAAACGGATAAAATCTTTGAATAGGATAAGACAAAGTTGTTCTGCAATTAGTTCCCAATGTGTATATAGATTAGTGCCGAACCAACCTGATCTAGTACTACAATTTAGCACAAGATAGTAGTAGTAGTGCTATATACAGGGTGTGACAGAAAATAATGCGAAAATGTTCAAACTTGAGTATTGGGTAATTCGTGTAGCTAGTGACTGATTTCTGTCGAAAGTGTATTTTTTTATGTTTACTTTCAAGTGCTGCTTTCAAACATTCTATTTGTTTTATTGCAAATTCGTCAAAATGTTCGCGAAAGAAGTGATCACCAGTTTGTTGCTCGCCCAGAAGGAGCCGAAAGAGATTGCCAAGGTGGTATGGTGCCATTTGGCAACAGTTTACCGCATAAAAAAGTCCCTGCAGGATGATCCCAAGCAGCGGAAGCCGGGAAGCGGACGTGCGCGCTTTGCACGCACACCGAACGTGATCAAATCGGTCCGTGCAAAAATTGCTCGCAACCCGTTTCGGAAAACCATGCGGAGAATCATCAAAGAAGACCTGCATGCATCTACTAGCGCCAGAGTGAAACGCCACTTGATTACGGACCGGGTCAAGAAACTACGAGTGACTCTTTCCAAGAGATTGCTTTCCTTGTTAAAGAAGGAAAAAATGTTAATCCTGTTCTCCGACGAAAAGCTTTTCAGCATCGATGCTGTGGCCAACAGCCGCACGGACCGGTTCATTTCACCGGAAAAAATGGAGAAGGTTCCAGAAAAAATTAAATTCAAATTTCAAACCAAACATCCGGCTGGAGTCATGATGCTTGGCGTGGTGGCGTCCAACGGTTTGAAAATGCCATCTGTTTTCATTGATGCAGGTGTTAAAATCAATACCGAAGTGTATATCGGTATTTGAAAGGACCAAGTGCTTCCCTGGGTGAAGGCCAACTTCTTCGAGAACCAAAACGTTGTCCTTCAGCAGGATGGAGTGCCGTGTCACATGTCCAATCGATCCCAACAATGGTTGAACAATAACATGAAGTTTTGGCCGAAGGATTTGTGGCCCCCTAGCAGTCCAGATCTTAATCCGTTGGATTATTCGATTTGAGCATATGTTGAAGCACGAGCCTGCAAAACATCACACTCTAGTGTGAAAACCCTGAAGTCAACACGCACATGGCAGTCAATGTCGGAGGACTATGTCCGAAAGGCATGCTCTGGCTTCCGGCGTCGGCTCGAGGATGTTATTAATAAAAATGGAGGACACATTGAATAAATTTGTTTAAAAGGACTTTATAAAGATAACTGCACTCGAAAATGTTGATATTAGTTGCTTGAATTAGTTGAAAATGGGATTTGAAAGAAATAGAACAAATTCTCGCATTATTTTCTTCCACACCCTGTACATTTGCCACAATATCACGGCATCCTTTGCACAGCCAAAACGGAGCATGTTTGTCACTGGCCTCTTTGTAAAGCGTTTTCGCTATCTTAGCGCCATTTAAATGATAGTTGACTTCCACATTTCTCATGGTTACGGCGCAACTACTGCAAATATCTATTTTGTCCAGCAAATACGATCAAAAAAAGGAGGCACCGTGAAGATGCTCCAAACATCACGTAAGCGTTATACGGTGGATAAACTGGGAACATTGGCTAAGATGGCACAGAACTGTTCTCTTTGATCGTTCAACGCACACTACGTCAAGTAGGAGGCAAGCAGCTTATGTGTTTGTTTACCTTTACCTACGATGATGATAAATGATGGTCGATGCTTCGTTGCAGTAAATTTTTAATTTTAAGGTCAGAGCGGGATTCTGATGGAGTTTTCGGATTCCAGAATGAGAAGGCCAGCAGCACCGGATATTGTACATTGGCTTGAATAGTAGAGGTGAGTACAAACAGCCTGTAAATTGCATGTAGGCAGTACTGGAAGGAATCGTATGATGAAAGGATGATGAATAATATTGTTTATATATTTCGGTTGACAGCAAGCTACAGGTCGGCAACGTTGGTAAGCGCATGTGGAGAGATGTGAATAATGTCATGTTTTCTACGTACAGCCAACAGCCAAAGTTTTTTCAATGCCGGAATTGTGGTCAAGAAGAAGCATTATATTTTCTAAAATATCTTAGCAGGCTGTGATTTATTTCCAAATCCAGTAGTTCTTATGAATTGGTAACAAAATTCGTAATACACTTTAGTTTTTTTTTACGACGGTAATGGTACCGCGTGAAAAAAAAACAGCGTAAAAAAACCGCGTTATTTCAAAAACCGACGTAAAAAAAGTCAAGGAAATAAAAATTAAATTTCATATTCATATTGAAAAGATATGGTCATAAAAATGTATTGGTGGTGGCAAAACATGGTTCCAGTAACAATGGCCACCGGGAATCTGCTACAAATGGAAAAAGGTTGTTAATTTAATGTGTGAGCAAAACTGTCCAGAGTAGTTATAGAGAGTTTTCGTCTTCGGCAATGTTTCTCAGTATGACATTCGTCGTCTTTTCACATTATTATATTAGTTCCACATCATGCCGCAGAGATGGCGCTGCAGTCTATCTTTTCTAAAATAAGCGCTAGCGATTTGCCGTCTTGGGCAAAGTTTCTCAGTATGTCATTAGTCGTCTTTTGACATTGTCATATTAGTTCTAAATTATGCCGTAAATAAGGCAGCGCCATCTCTGAGGTACGATCTGGATCTAACGTGATTATTTTGAATGCCTTTATTATATACAAATAACATCTTTGCTAAAGACAGCACCTTCTTAGAGCACGATTTGGCAATTTAGATTGCGGCGCCATATTTGCGGCGCAATTTGGAGCTAATCTGATAATGTCAAGTGACTATATTTTACATTCACAACAACTTTACTGAGAACGGCTACTCTCTAAAGCTTCATTTGGAAAAGATATTTTACCACGCGGTTTTTTTTACGCGTTTTTGGGTCCATCGTCCATCGTAGTCAAAAACATTTTCTGAAGTAAGCCCTGACGATATGGGTATCAAAATTCGTGAAATTTCTTCAGTAGGATGTTTGTCAATTTTTTTGATGGTTTGTCCCTTAAGCAGCCATTCCGGAACAGGTTTCCGAGAGCCTCGAGTGGCCATAAACATTTTCTGAAGTAAACCCTTGCAATATAGGTATCAAAATTCATGAATTTTCTTTAGTAGGTTATTTGTCAACGTTTTGTGACCATTTGATGATTTGTCCCCGGACTGATTATTCCGGAACAGGATCCCGTGGGGCTTTGAGTTGCCATACAAATTTCAGAAGGAAACTCTGGCAATACGGGTATCAAAATTCATTAAATTTCGTCAGTAGGATATTTGTCAACATTTTAAGGCCATTTGATTATTTGTTCCTGGAATGTTTATTTCGGAACAGGTTCATGTGAGGCCTTGAGTTGCCATATACATATTCAGAAGGAAGCACTGGCAATATGAGTATCAAAATTCATGACTTTTTTTTCAGTAGGATATTTATTTCTCAACGTTTTGTGACCATCTTATGATTTGTCCTTGGAGCGGTCATTCCGGAACAGGTTCTCGTATGGCTTCGATTGGCAAACATTTTTAGAAGAATATGGGTATCAAAATTTATGAAATTTCTTAAGTAGGATATTCTTAACGTTTAATGGACATCTGACGGCTTATCAACGTAACGGTCATCCTAGTACAGTTTCCCGTATGCCAGGCTTTGCCAAGGTTTCCTTTTAAATTTGTTCATGGCCACTCGAGGCTTTACGAGAATTTGATCCGGAATGGCCGGTCCGAAGACAAATCATCAAATGCCCTCAAAACGTTAAAAAATATCTTACTGACGAAATTTCATGAATTTCGATACCCTCGGTTTCCTTCTAAATTTGTTCACGGTCATTCGAGGCCCCACGGATACCTATTCCGGAAAACTGGTTTGTGGACAAATATCCTACTGAAGAAAATTCATGAATTTTGCTTCTCATATTGCCGAGGTTTTATTTTGAAAACGTTTATGGCCACTCGAACCTGTTCCGGAATAACCGGTCTGAGAACACGTCGTCAAATAGCCACAAAATGTTGACAGATATCTTACTGAAGAAATTTCATGAGTGTTGATACCCATATTGCAGGGGTTTCCTTCTATATATGTTCGTAGCCACTCTTTGCCTTCTGGAAACCTGTTCCGGAATACCGGTCGGGGGACAGGTTGGCATATTGAGGTATATGGAATAGAAATGTATTTTATGGAATTATTCAAAAGGTTTTGACAGTCTTTTCCAGAAATTCACTTGATATTCCCAAATAGTGTCTCCGTACCGAAGCCCCGGAAACCCGGATTTGCGGGAACCAGATGAATCCAAATGGACGTTGCTGTCAATTTCCATTAAGCAAATGAGTTTCTGAATCTAACGGTGAAAACAAGACTAAAATCGGCCAATATTTGCCAGAGTGACAACCATTTGAATTTGGTGGGTACCCGCACTTCATGTATTTTTTAAACTTAACAAGTGGAGCTTTTGAAAACAAAAAAACAATTTCAAAATATCATGATTGCAAGACAACAGATATGATAATATCAAAAGACGACCAACAACATACTGAGAAAGTTAGCCTAAGACGGCATTTTTCTAGCGCCTCATTTGGAAAAGATAGACTGCAGCACCATCTCTGCGGCATGATGTGGAACTAATATGATAATGTCAAAAGGCAACGAATGACACACTGAGAAATTTTGCCTAAGACGAAAACTCTCTATAACTACTCTGGACTGCTTTGCTCACACATTAAATTAACAACCTCCATCCATTTGTAGCAGATTCCCGGTGGCCAATATTAATGGAACCATGTTTTGCCACCACCAATACATTTTTATGACCATATTCTTTCAACATGAATATGAAATATAATTTTTATTTCCTTGACTTTTTTTACGTCGGTTTTTGAAATAACGCAGTTTTTTTTGCGCGGACCGCGTAAAAAAACCGCATAAAAAAAACCCGCGTAAGAAAAACCCACATAAAAAAAAACTTCAATGTATAG
>JASCZW010021437.1:0-10671 GCA_034211315.2 Aedes japonicus
AACGATCATTTAATGATTTAGTTCTTAATCGCTGCATTTAATAAGCGTTTGCTGCGATTACTCTTTGCCGCTTGAGCAACCGTACGCAGGCACTGTTGGCAGTGGTGTTGATACACTACACAGCAAAAAAAAGTAATATACATCAACGTATTGGATGCTAACGTATGAAAAACTGATGTAATTAAGGAAATACGATGCAAAATAACATCCACTTGATGGAATATTACGTCGCTCTTCAAATTACATCAGAATAAAATTATAAGTTGCATGAATGGAATAATCACAAATCAAAAACATAAATATCGCACGAAAACCAATGCACATAAAAGACTCCGAAGTAAATGTTAAATATTACACGATGTTGATGCTCTATCGCATTTTAGTTCTTATGTGAAATTAAATCTCGCAACACTGCCAGACTTGTTCTTTGTTTTTTTTTTCATGCGAAGCGTGCGAAATTTATTGTTTATCAGCCATATACAGATGACGACGAAACTTGCGGAAACTAAAAACCATCTACCACCCATCCCTCTGAGACGAACAAATATTCGTCTGCAATCGGTACGTATAGGATCCGCAGGTGTATATGGCGATTTTATTCATCAGTCATTTTCATTCAGATTAAATAAAATTTCAGTTTTACAAATTTTAAACAACCTGAACCGATCAAGGGTAAGTCGCTTAAAACAATGTGCCAGACACAATGTCTTACTTCAATTTTTAATCCATAACACATGTGTGGCACACTGAGGAACACTTTTGACAGTAGACCTTTAAGAAGAAAAAAACAGCATCCTTGCCAATATGCGTTGTTGTTGGTAACATTTTTTTCGCTCTGTTTATTTCGTCACGTCAATCTAGCGAGAGTTTTGTATGTTGAATTCGCACTGCAAATCTTAGGGAAAACTGATCCACGTAAATCGTGAGGTTAGCAGTACGATTATTTGCATATTGAGAAGTGCATTGAGGCATTTTTCGAACATTTTTCAACGCATTGACGCACTTTAGTACGCATTCATTGCACATTTTTGAGCGCATTTGATTTATTCGGGCATTTTTTAGCGCATTGAATGCACTGGTGTACTTTTCAACGCATTTTTCCTAAATTTCTACACATTTTCGATTCAGTTATGTATGTAATGATTTGTCCCTCGATTTTATATACCTCACATACTACATCATGTAAAGGTAAAAATTTTGAAACAAATTCAAACAGGTTGCATAACAAGTGGTTCGCTCAGCGTTTTGCTTCAGGAATCGAGTGAAGTGCCTGCGCAATAAATATGATGATTGGTTCATGATGCGAGCGTCGAAACATTGCTTGGACCACACGTTATGGAGAGGGAAGTACACGGTTTTCCCCAAATTGTCCAAATAAACAATGCCTTGAAGATGTTTTGACCGTTGATATATTTGTCGGAATTGTACTTTGAACAATATATATGTTTATGGTTTAATTTGGATATTTTTACTCAGAATGAACAAAATTTATGTCCGTGCATTATGGAAAAAAAATAAATTTATTAAACTTATCTAATTTAACGGTAGTATCGTATGATAAAGCTTTACTAGCAAAAGTCGAATGTTTGTTTTGTGTGAAGACGAAAATTGATTTTAGCTCAGTTAGTACCAGCACATCGGTCCCAAGCTAATTGAATTACTAATCTAATCTAATCTAATCTAATCTAATCTAATACAAACGCAGCCAGTACGAGAAAGCATCCTGGAAATAATTGGGTTAGATGACGCCCAATTATTTTTTTTTGTCAATATTGATGCTTGCAGCATATCAAAGACATGATACAAGCATCAAAGCGGCCAGGCCTACTGCGTTGCATTTACCGCAAAAGATGATTCTGTAAAATGAGTTGTATTCAAACAAATAGATTTGAACTACAACGCATTTTTTGAATCTACAGGGGAGGATGGATGCGTGGACATACCGTACCATACGCTCCGAAATAAAAATAATAGAATAATATTAAAGTAAATCATGAAAATCAATGTAATGCTAGAAAAGGTAATGATTATTAAAAAAAATGTTAAATCATTATGCAATGCCATATACAACAGTGAATAAAATATAGTGAAGGGATATTATAATGTATAAGGATAATAATTATTACACATGTCTGCAGATTGTTGTCCTTTCTGCTATTGTAGAAGCGATTGCACCTAAAAGTTTGGATAATGCTAGCCACGAGAACAAAAATGATAATTATTTTACAAAACTTGGAAACTTAATGAGTGACCTGAAATTATATATAAAGAATGGTATATCTAAAATGTCGATGTGTTGTTGTGTTACAGCTATACAAATTTGAGGTGAATATCATAGGTTCAAACGATGATTGGTCCACTGATCCCCTGTTTGGTCACTGATCTCACCTCATCTAATTCAAAACATACGCAGCAGAATTGAACAGCATTTTATTTAATGTATACATAATAGTTAAAAATCCACAACCAGAAAATTTAATATGATTAATTTAAATAATAACCAATGATATGATGAAACATAAATCGATATAATATTGCAAAATTAAATATTTTTGTTTTTTTTATTAATGTAAAACATGTATTCTTAAAAAACATCTGAAATCCACTGCTGTATTACTGAAAGAAAAATATAGGTATGTATTAATTCCTGAATGTCTTGTAAAACCTGAAAACAGAGTGGATCATTACAACTATCATAGTTGAAATTTCAATAAAAAGACGTATGATAGTTTCTTTTTTCTGAAAAGCCACAGATTATTCTTAGAGGCATTCTTTGAAAAGTTTTCCTAATAATCTGCTAGTAAAATTCCAAGGGCAGCAGTATAAGTGATCGAAGAGCCCGATTTGATGGCTCCTGATAAAAATGGCTCATCCAATCACAATACCAAATTTATTTAAATATACATAATCCCGTACTGCTAATTGTCGCATGCCAGTCGTATAGAAGAATAGAAGTTGAAATGCAGAAGTACAATTTATAGGTTCATGCTGAAATGACAAAAAAATTGAGCCCGTAACTACAGAAGATATGGTTTTTCAAACATTAATATGTGAGCACTTTTGCTGAATATACATTTTCCACTATATAGAACGACTAGAAACACTAAACAGGAATCTCAAAACCGCGAGGCGAATCAAATAGGAATGCGAAACACATAAAATACAACAAGACGTGCCGCTTCACATAAAGAAGGAAAGGTCGTGGATCTGACAGTGTTTTGAGACTGTAATTGTTAAATTTTAAAATATATATAATGGGTACTTAGCTGTATTCAATCGGTAACCTAATATTCATACGATATCCATTGGGGTTTGTTGCAACGAGCAAGTCACCAACGCCGCCGCTCTAGGCGGTTTTCCGTCCTTCTGATTCTTCTGACTTTTCAAGATTCGTCTTCTTTTTTCCCACTATCCACATACAAAACAGATACTACTACAAGCGTGCGCTCACCCGCCCTGTTCACTTCTACTGACTGAACAAACACGTACACTCTATGATCACTTTTTAGCGGCGCCTATTCGGGTAGAAAAACATGTACATACGGTTTGCCACTGAATTTTTCAACGGATCAGCACGTTTTTGGTCTTCGGCGGAATGGATTTCATACGAAACTTGAACACTTTTTCCCGAAACGCGAGGTCCCAAGCTAATTGAATTACCTCTAAAAACATAACTCCTAATGAAATTCAGCGAATCAAACAAAAAAAACACTCTAGTATCGAAAAGCGAAAGAATGGCTCTATGGTGTGCTTGTGGCCAATGGAGTTCTAAACCAGTAAGCCAATTTCAAATCCCTGGCTTCTTGGGTTACTGTCATTGATCGTGTATTGCTTTCTAAGTTTGTCTCAACAACCGTGTACCACAGTTCATGTGAAATATCGCTGTGATAAACTGTGAGAGTGTTCTTCCACGCAATTTATCTGCTGCAATTTTTCCTTGTACGCAAGCTCAATATGGGGCGATTTGAAAATTATAAAGTATATTTTACTGAGAAATAATTGAAACAGAATTTACTCCAATTTCTCCTATGAACAGCAATGCCGATCGGACAAAGCAACATCAGCAGATTGTCATACACAGCACTTTTCCAATCATATGATATCAACTATCAGCTCATGAATCTCAAATATATTTAAATTTAAATCCACCCCCAACTTTGACAAGTTCGACAATAACAGAGCGTGTGAATATTATTTATGTCTGCCAGTATTACCAATGAAATCACACCATTAAATTAAATACAACTAATTGCATAAATCAACAAGCACGGCAGCACTGAGGCGTTGTGGCTATTCTGCGCGTTGCCCTCGAGGTAGACCTCCGTGAGTGGGTGAACTGGGGTTGACAAATAGGTCGCTATCAATAAATCTCTGTTTTGCCTATGAAGTATCTGATGAATTCAATCGGATCTTTTTCGTTGTGTTGTACGTTCCATGGTAATTATCTGGAGCAGTTGTATTCTCTGTATATCTTTCGTTGATAAATAAATTTCGACATTTAAAGCCCCAAGTTGATAAGGAAATTGTTTCTTATATTCCATACGCTTAAACTCGATTTTGGTGACAGAAAGTACAGTGTGCCACATTTTATATATTAAAAATAAAAAATAAAATTGAAACACTTTTTCAAACTATCTGTCTCAGAAGCTCCGTGGTTATGTTTCTAATCCTCAATCAACTCAAACTCAAATCTGATCCTCATGAGAATTCTACGCATCGAACATCCATCAGAACGACTATTTAATCATTCCCATCAATACCCGAACAAAATTCAATCTCCCACTCGAGTTCCGATACCCGAGATCCCGAATTAGAAACGCACCGAAATTGACCTGAAAGTCACACCGATTATCTCCCGATCACGATTCGCAGCCACCAGAACCTTCCCGTAATTCAACCGAAAAGCACGCAAGAAAACCGACTGTAAGAAGCCGGTGGGATGGAACGGGATGGAATGGGATGGAAGCCAACAAAAAATCGTCGAGGCATCAAAAAGCTATTAGTGAAATATGCTTTTGATGATGTCGACTCAAGTCGTTCCGATCCCCGGCCAAGCGACGAACCCCGAAAATAAGGAGAGCACCACCGGAGAGAATTCCCAGCATAGTTCGGCAATTTTCAACCGTTTTAGCTGAAGCCAAATGCGCTCGTGATTTGCCGGTCTTATCTGATTTCCCGAGCTGACGTGAGAGAATTCTCCGGTCACTCTTCTTTCTCTTCTTCTGCTTCTAGTTTCGTTTCTGACTTCTGGGAAGTCAGTCAAGATCGATCGAAATCGTTAACGTATCCATAAAGTACCATTTCGGAGAGGCTAATGCGAGGCATAGATTTCAACGCTTGATTTGTTTCTTGATTTGACGAACAAATTTTCTAATTATAATAGCTATAAAACAATAAACCCGCTTCGACTGCGTTGCAGCCACAATCCTTAAAAGCTATCAAAATACCGCCATTAATAAAAAGCGCATGAAAACGATATTAATCGTCTTGTTTCTTCTTCTTCCTCGACCAACGGTTGGTGATGCATTAGTATAAAATAAGAATGCACCTTTGAAGATATGGTGGCGGTGCACCTGTTTCGCCCTCTTTCCTTCGATTCCTCGACATCCCCGAATGGATAAGGCAAAAGACAAAAAGGCAACTCCTTTCTCACGTACCTGCATGAATCCTTCGACCGCCGTTGGACTCAATTTCCCACATTGTCTCCTTCACTTCGTGAAAGGATTTTAGAGTAACAATAAAACCTTATGACGGAACTTCCTGTGTCATCCCACCCCGTATCTCAAGTCCGAAATCTTATTTCCGTTTCATTAGCTTCCGACAGGGGATCGCCCGTATGAAAAGCAGAACCTTCAAATCAAAAGCAACGATCTAAAACCAAATTTGAATTTTCGCGCCTTTCTTTGCCCTGGTTTTGACCCCTTCCATTCTATCCGAGTGGCCGACACATATTCCCCTCGGAGAAAGGATCCCTCGCTTGAATCACCTGTTCGTTACTGATGGAGTAGTAAAAAAAACGTCGACTTCGAAATAAAAATACAAAAAGGATCCTTCCAATTAGAGAGTGCTCCCTTCAAAAAAGCACCTTTTATCCTTTTTTTTCAACTTCTCCCCGGACGTCTTGTTGAGGACATGCACATGTTGCTTCGTCCCCGGTCCGTCCGAACGAAATGAAACGAAAACAGTAACATTGCGTGTAAACGAACATTTGGTCCTCGACTGAAAAAAAAAACTACAAAACCAATAAACCAATTTATTGAGGGTGAACTGCGGCAAAAGGCATATGCAACCTGCTTCATTCGTACGAAGATCTACTGCATAACCGATAGGGAAAGGCAAGTGTTTGGAATGAGTATTGGAAAGTGCATCCTGCTGCTCTGCTCGTATCGGGACAATCGGATCTATTTCATTTTTTTCTTTATTCGATTCGGAGCTTGACTTGGGTTTGAAGGATGCATTTTTCAAAATCCATAAAAAAGAGAGCAATCATAATCGATGAGACGGGAGACATGATTCGAGAAGAAGAAGAAGAAGAAAGGGCAAAACGGATTCGATTGCCTGCCTAACGTTGCATGAGAAATTGATAAAATGTGAACCACTTTTCTGCTGGTAATTGAGGAAGTGGAAATTATCTTAGGCTCAGCCGGGAAAGATTATCACATATTTTTGGTGATGAGGCAACTTTCTTCTCGGATTGATGAGTTAATTTTGATGAAAAATTGTTTATGATGAACATATGCTACAGTCAGCTGAAGATGGTGAGTAAGGTATTTAGGTATAGTAGGTGTCATTTGCCACATTTGCCATGTACATAGTAGTATGATAATATTTAAAGTATATTGTATAAGTACACGCATAGAACAATTTACAGTATTCGGTAATTTTTTACCGAGCTTTCGACAGTTGAACGTTCGGTAATCTGATTTACCGGATTTCGGTGAAATTTAACAGTATTCCGGTACAAAAATTACCGGAACTTTCCCCTCGTTTTATATCAAGTCAAGCAAGGGAATTGTTTGCAATCGTTCATGTGCAATACAACCATGTACCAAACAAACAAACAAAAATACAACCATGTTTGCAATCCTTCATGCAACAGACTAGATTTAGGTGTGTAACTCTACTGTCTGTAATCCCGATAAATGCTCAGTAGCAAGAGACCTCTCGAGCTGTGTCTCAAGATCGGCTTACTACTGGGTAATCTGGAGGGGCTTCGCGAACAAATTGTGCGGATACTGTCACCTGATTATATTTTTTTGGGAAATGAGTACTGAGATACAAAAATGGAGGCTTTATTGAAACAACTATTGGGTGGGTTGGTTTGGTGGAAAATGGCTACTATTGTAAGTGTGTGTGTAAAGTAAAGTGGGTGGTTTTATTGTTCTTCAAACGTACCGGTCATGACTGGAGTCGATGATGAAAATGATGATCTGGGACTGCTTCCACAACGTTGGGCGAGCGCTCGCTGCTGCACGGTGGACTTTTCGATCCACGAACTATCCGGATTCGGTTGGCGATTGGGGTCAAAGATGGCTGATAGGTGGTGTGAGAAAGTGACTTCGTTGGCGCGTGAAATCACTGTTTCCTCCCAGGCGTCGTCCCTCATAGACTGAAATCGGCAGAGCCCAGGCAAGGCCGGAGTGACTCTGCCGAGAGGGGAAGTCTCCTTAGCGGTTAGGGAGGACTCCCGAGACAAGTCGCTTCTTGACAATTGTCCACCAGATGAAGCGAATTTCCTTTGCTTTTAGACTTAGCGACCACTGGGGTCACTAAGCCGTATCGCGTGCGCGTCTGTTGACTTCATCAACGGAGCAGATAGCGGTGTCTACCAAAACGGTAACACAAAAGGTCCTGTGAGGGTATCGAGTGGATTTAGCTCAACTGTATAATTATACTGCTCATGTAAGGCAATCCACCTGTTAAGTTACCTGAATTGAACTTTAAACTGATCTCACTCGAAGCTGTATTAGCGACCACTCACTACTTTACCTAAGACACCTTTCACACGCGAACGCCTGGACAATTCTGAGCAATGGTTGAACATTCGTGGCTCCTTTGACCCTTCGCTTTGCTATGTCGTCCTACTATGTCTGCATACTCCATTTTCCGTTTTCCGCCTGAATCATCTTCCAATAGTTACCCACTGACATGGAACCTCTCCCAACTTTACTGTTATACAATTTCAATTTTTTTCTCAAATCCCTACTAACAAATTACACTACTGAACATATTTACTTAACCCTACTAACCAACACCAAACAAATGTATGAAGACGTAACAGTACATTTAAAATAATAAGCACAAATTAAAAATCACATAAGTTCTGTAACAAACGGTTACAGGTGTTATCTGCCTTAAATTTACATGAAATATCCCAATTATTTCTGCCAAATCAAGCGTTCCCTTTATGTGCATTAGATAACGCAGAACATGGTTGCAGTTCAAATTTTGTGTACCATTATTTCTTCACAACTTTAAGCTATTTGTGGAATAGAAAAATGCTGAACTATTGACATTTCTTGAACAATTATACCCAATCCATCACACAGAAAAAAAGAAACATTGAATTTTCTGCGTTATCTAATGCACATAAAGGGAATGCTAGATTTGGCAGAAAATAATGGGATATTTTATGTAAATTTAAGCCAGATAACGCATGAATCAAGCCTGTTGTATGAAAGATTGCAAACATTGTTGTATGGCGCATCAAAGACTACAGACTAGCAGAATAGCTTATACACAGTTAAAATTATTTTGTAATTTTCAATGAATATAAAGGGTGTATTCGATAAAAATGGCACACAGAACATCTTCTGTAACTTTTGAATCGTATGAGTAAAAAACCTAGAAATTTAAGTAGATCTTATCTATAGTTTATATCTGCCAAGTTTCATAGTTATACATTCAGTAGTTCCAGTCATGTCGTCGAAACAAGAAATTGTCCGTGAGAAAATTTTGTGCACTCACAATCAAAATCCAGGGGCGTCCCACCTGTGGATTGCTAAAAGGCTTGGAATTGCAAATACAACTGTGTCTCGTGTAATAAGAACCTTCAAAGAGCGTCTGAGTGTCCAAAGGAAGGAAGGGAGTGGTCGTAAAAGTGGTCCAATGTACAGTAAAATGGCCAGGAAAGTCGTACAACAATTCAAGAACCGTCCAAACATGTCAATTCGAGATGTCGCTAAAAAGTCTAAGGTTTCAGTCGGTTTTGTGTAAAAAACCATGAAGCGTGCTGGGTTACATGTTTACAAAGTGCAAAAAGCCCAAAACCGGAATGAAAAACAAAACATCACTGCGAAAACCCGCGCCCGGAAACTTTACACGAAGCTGCTCACAAAATCCGGTTGCATCGTGATGGATGACGAAACATACGTCAAGGTTGACTTCCGTCAACTTCCTGGGCAAGAATATTTCGTTGCCAAGTCGAAGTTCGATGTTCCGGAGGATGTTCGAAAGAAGAAACTATCGAAATTTGCAAAGAAGTTTCTAATCTGGCAGGCGATTTGCGGATGTGGTGAAATAAGTGCTCCCTTCATCACTTCCGGAACAATAAACGGTGCGATTTACACGGAAGAGTGCCTTAAGCAGCGTCTTTTGCCATTCATTAAGAAACACAAAGGATCAACTCTGTTTCAGCCTGATCTAGCATCCTGCCACTACGCTCGAAACGTATTGGAGTGGTACCGAGCCAACGGAGTTAATTTTGTGCCAAAGGATATGAACCCACCAAATTCACCGGAACTTCGTCCAATTGAAAAATTCTGGGCAATTATGAAAACGGAACATCCCAAAACTATAAAAACAGCGCTAGAATTGAAGAAAATTTGGGTAAAAACAACAAACACACTGGGAAAATCGGTTGTACAAAATTTGATGGGTGGAGTGAAAAGGAAGGTGCGGGCATTCGAGATGGGAGACGAAATTGAATAAAACAAATGTTGTAAATCAAAACTCATTAGTAGTTCTTCATTCCCTGAAAATTTCAAGAAAATCCGATTAGCAGTTTAATTTTGATGAGTATATATGTGTGTGCCATTTTTATCGAATACACCCTTTAATAACATTGTTCAACGACTACAAAAATGGAAACTCATCGATTTCCGCACCGCAACCACTTTAAAAACATACACAGCTACATGCCCAAGAATCTACGGACTTCCGCACAAACCCAATCTCCCACTACGCCCAGTGGTACCTGGTATGACAAGTCCAAGCTACGAGTTAGAAGGAATAGAAGGAACCGCTATGGGCAACCCACTATCACCCATCCTCGCTGATCTAGTTATGGGAGTAATGCTAGATACAGTTAACAAATATGACGACATCAAAATACCAGTGATACGAAAATACGTCGACGATCTATTTTTGCTCATACCCGATGACAAAATACAATACATATTGGACAGATTCAATGAATACCATCCAAACATACAATTCTAGACAAAATAGTCAAAAGGTCGAAAGTAAAATTTGTAAACAATGACTTCTAGCGCATTTTTCTGGGATCTGCTTGCTCCCACGAACCAAATAGCACCAGAAATAGATACAAGGAGTTATTACCCTCCAGTTGGTAGTGGATGTAGATGTTAGCAACCTGGCATTTCTAGGAAATTTAAGTTTTAAGTCAATGTTTACAAATGTTACTTTCGACCTTTTGATGATTTTCTCTAG
>JASCZW010021438.1:0-10659 GCA_034211315.2 Aedes japonicus
CTAACACAAGGTAAGCAATTAAATGACCACTAAAAATATACTAAATATCCATGACAAAATATATGGCTGCGAAAGAAAGGGACTATCAGGGCACCCAAATGGACCGTTTTCGATAGAGAGCATATATCATAACATAAAATAATGAAATGACGTTACACAGCTTTGCTTTATTAGCCGGGCTGGAGTAGGCCCAGATGCCCCCCCGACATATGCAAGCCGGTCAGGCTCTGAACGCGGTGTGCCCATGAAGGCCCACGTCAACCCTAGCATGGCCTCCATGCTTGCCTTCAAGCGAGCATAGATAACCATGGGATCACTATGGCGATTACTTCATGAAGCTTTGGATATCAGCTGAAAGGGGACGAAAAATTATGGACCCGCAAGCCCCCAATTCAGCGAGAGGAGGTGAACTCGTCCGCCAAAATAGACTTGATAAGATTCCCACCCGGCAAGAAGGCAAGATCTGGCGGCGCATCCGATACGTGTAGATACGATCCAATACAGCCTCGAAGGTAGCGTTATCCAGTGAAACCGGAGAGACATGGACCTGGGCAGTCGCAGAACAGCTGAATGCAATAATCGACTTTACGTCAGCAATATCAGCAAGAACTTAGCTTATTGCAGCTTTATAGGTCCGTTCAGGCTACATGTTGCGAGAGGGACGAACTGGAAGCTAAGCTCCTAGCCGACCAGGTGCCCATCTCCTGGCCAGGCTAGTGGCAGCGGAAAAGGCCAGGGAATTCGCCTGCAAGTACACGCAGACGGATGCACGAGATCCCGCCTCACCTACCATGGTGGCAGGAACATTGAAGCGTGCAAGGCAGTCGCCCTGGGAAACCGCACCCTGGTGCCTGACGGCTCCATAGGTCGAAAGACATATGCAAGCGTGGTGTTGGAATTGGAAGGACCAACCGAACGAGTGCTTGCCAACAACCGATGCCGTAGCCAAATCCTTGGTACCCAGAGGAAAACCGCTATCGATGCTATCGTTTGTGTCCTTCAAGGTGGGTGTTCAAAAGGATCTCAAATCCAAGGCAATGGATCCCGCCACCTGGCTTCAAGGAATAGAATTTTGGGAGTTTATTGACCATGGTTCGAATGTCGGGAATTTTTGGAAACCAACGCAGCGTTTCGATCCAGGAACAACTTCCTCGAATCATCTACAGCATCAGTCCAATCAACAAGTCTCAACATAGAAGTGCATCTTTCTGTGCCACCACCTTGTTCGTTCGACTCTCCACTGAAATACTTGACGGTGTATTATAAACGTCAGAGGTATCCGTACTAAAACGCATGATCTATTTTTGAAGATATCGTCCTGTGACTATGATATTCTTGTGCTAACGTAAACATGGTTGCATTCAGACATCTCAAACTCGGAATTTGCTTCAACTTACAGCATATTTCGATGTGATCGGAGTTCGGCCACCAGCGACCTCAAACGGTGGAGTTTTAATAGCAGTTAAAGCCACTCTGAGCTGCAGGTCCATAGAACTGCAATAACCTCGAGCAAGCTGTTGTATGCATCAGTCTTCAGAAGTCAAATGTCTACGTTTGCGGAATTAACCTTCGTCCCAACTCGCATCCGGCGTTATATTCCCGCACTCTATAGTGATTCAGCAGCTAAGTGAACGTATTTCGGATTCCGACATAATCGTTGTTGTGGGTGATTATAATCTTCCCCAGCTTATCTGGATAAACGACGAGGATGTCATTGGACTGCTGCCATCCAATGCTTTATCCGAACAAGAAATCGAGCTTGTGGAATAGATGGTCGCTTCCGGTCTTCACCAAGTCAACGAGATTCCAAACTCTATGGGCCGCTTACTGGACCTAGCATTCGTCAACGATCCAAATGTCGTTGAACTAATCGAGCCGCCGTCAGGTCTTCTCAGGATTGACAGTCTGCACATGCCATTCGTTCTTCGTATCGGTGTAAATGGTACTTTTATGCCGCTAGCCGAGAGCCCGAATCAGATTGACAACTTCGATTTTCGACGATGCAACTTTCGTCGTTGATTGGGATATGATGTTCCGTGACAAGGACACAGACGAGGCGGTATGTATCTTTTATGACACTCTGTACAGAATCTTGGACGAACACGTGCCACGTAAGCGATGTAGACGACAGCCTTTCAAGCATCCTTGGTGGACTCCTGAGCTGCAGCACCTTCGTAACGTTGTTCGTAAGTCCCGCAAGCGTTATTTTCGAGCGCAAACAGATGCAAATCGTAACAATCTTCATTCTGTTGAATCCAATTACAACGAATGGCAAATTGCGTCTTTTCGTAATTACATCACCCGCATGGAGACGACTGAACTTCCAGCTGAGATGACTTTCAAAGATTCGACTGCTGATTCTCCTGATGGATTAGCCAATCTATTTACCGATTTCTTTGAAATCGTACACAGTACTAATTCGCCAGCATTTTCACCTGACAACCTCAGGAACTGCCCATTATTCGACCTAAAACTGCCGCTCTTCGAAATAACACAGCATGATGTTACGTCTGCCTTGAATAAGCTAGACGTTTCCAAAGGACCTGGGACCGACCACCTTCCGCCGTTGTTCCTTAAAGAATGTGCTGAGTCTCTGCAAAGGCCTTTGACAATCATTTTCAACAGCTCGATTCGCCACTGTACCTTCCCGAAACTGTGGAAGACAGCTTCAATCTGCCCGATATTCAAAGCAGGATCTAGTCATGCAGTTGAGAATTATCGTGGCGTTTCTATTTTGTGCTGCCTGGCTAAAGTGTTTGAAGGATTAGTTCATGATGTCTTGTACGCTGCTTCTCAACCATTTTTATCTGAGTTTCAACACGGATTTGTTAAGAAGCGTTCAACAACAACGAATCTCATGACGTTCACCAATTTTGTATCAACGGAAATTGAGAACAAGCGTCAACTAGATGCCATTTACTTCGACTTTTCCAAAGCGTTCGACAAAGTGCCTCACGATCTTGCTGTTGCGAAGCTTAGATACTTGGGATTTCCAGATTGGATTACAAAGTGGTTGCGCTCTTATCTGTCTGACCGTAATGCGTTTGGCAACAGCAACGGATCGCACTCTCGCGTCTTTTCCATAACATCTGGTGTGCCACAAGGCAGCGTTCTGAGCCCACTAATTTTCATATTGTTCATAAACGATCTATGCATTCGGCTGAAATCAGGAAAATTGCTCTACGCTAACGATCTAAAAATTTATCGCATTGTAACCTCTCACCTCGACTGCTGCGCGATTCAGGCCGATGTAGATGAACTACAACGATGGTGCCTTGAGAATGGGATGGAATTGAACATCAACAAGTGTAAGTCCATTGCATTTGCTCGTCGGCAGTCTCGAATTGAATTCGAATATTCGGTTGGACCAGTATACTTGGAACGCGTTGAATCCATCCGTGACCTTGGAGTAAACATCGACAGTAAACTACGGTTCAATGAGCATGTCTACCTAACTAACTACCGCTAAAGCGTTCGCAGCCCTAGCTAAAGCGTACGACGCTGTACCACGAGCTTCAACGATATTTACGCACTGAAGTCGCTATACTGCTCATTAGTTCGAAGCATCCTGGAATATGCTATTTGTGACAAAAAAAGACAAAAGACGTAATGAAAATATTTGTCAAAGACGGCAATTCTCTACAACTAGTCTGGAATGTTTTGTATGCAATTCTGTTCATACATCGAAATCAAAACCTCCTTCCTTGTAGCAGATTCCCGGGAGCCAATGTTACTGGATCCAGGATTTTAAACCCTTAATGCATTTTTGAGACTATTTGACAAATGGGGCACAAACATTGTGTCAAGGTTGAAATTTCATAATTCTAGAAAGGGTTGAAAATCTATTCAAGGAGTTCCAGATCAACTTCGACCTATTTTAATTCCCCATATTTTTATTGAAAAGTACCAACATGTCAATTGCAGTAGAAGAATTTTCACTGATGGTTCACGTATTGATAGATCCACTTGTTTCGGTGTTAACAATGAATACTCATCTGCCTTCCGGAAGCTTCGCATTGACGATAGTTTCCGACATGCCCATAGACCATTATTTCATCTTCTCAGATATTCTCAGTTCTATTGAGGCCCTGCAGTCGATGAAAACAGTGAGGCACTCATCTTACTTGCTTTCAAACAGAAAGGAGCAGATGTGTGCGTTGGTCGAAAGATCATTTAAGATTACTTTTGTATGGGTACCCTCACATTGCTCAATTCCAGGCAATGAGATAGCGGACTCTCTAGCAAAGGTGAGCGCACAAGTTTTTTAAATGAAGAATTTCACATGATAAATTTTTCCCATTAGTACGTCAGAGTTTGCTTCAAAGTTGACAAAACGATTGGACAAGTAATTCTCTTGGGCGGTGGTTACATTCCATTATTCCAAATGTTTCGTCGAGATCGTGGTTCAAAGGTCTGGATCTAAGTCGCGGTTTCATTCGTGTGATGTCAAGACTTATGTCCAACCACTACTCGCTAGACGCACATCTCTACAGAATTAACCTCGTCGATAGCAATTTATGTAGGTGCGGAGCTGGTTATGATGACATCGCTCACGCAGTTTGGCATTGCCAGGATAATGATGCCTCCAGAGCACGCCTATTGGATGCCCTAGTGGCCCCAGGTAGACAACCCGTCCACGAGGTAAGAGATGTGTTGGGAATGCGTGAGCTTCTCTACATACAAGTGATTTACGAATTCCTTTGTTTGTCTGATTTAAAAGTGTAATGTCATCCCCCTGCTTCCTTCAACTATAGTAAATTCCCTGCAATTGTGTCCCAGTTATATTACCCTTTTTTACCGTGCTACTTGTACCTGCCCAGCAAACTGTGGTCACCCATCTGTGGCTTAGCTCCTGGAAGGGTCTACAGGGATCGAGGATTTGGTAGATGTCGCAACCAAAAGCAGCAAATAATGGCTTAAATATGTTACCTTCCTAGCCCTTTCCAAACGATAATGTTAATCTCGAGCCAGCCACGAGTAATTGGCATCCTACTTTTACTAATATCGAAAAATAAAATTTTCTAAAACAATCATATTGAATATCGGCTCCGTAAAGTGTTATATACGCCTGAGCCTAACAAATAAACGAACCGATGAGAAAAAGGTGTTGAAATCCGAGGCCATATTGACCCTAATGTCATATGCGTCAATTTGTTTAACACCCGAGGAAGGTTGAAGAATCGCAATGAAACTTTTACCACTGTAAGTCTGCTGTCAAACTATTAAAAGACCGACCACTAGGAACATTGCGAAAAAAAAAGTAACGCGTCTAGATTCAAAGTGGATTGTGCTTTAAAAAGCTGTAACCTGAAACTGTTTCTTCCAAATAAATGTGTAAGTTGCTTTTAGCCCAACTTCGTCTTCCGTCAACAAATTAACCCTCTGCACCCACCAAAGTTGTATCTCCCGAGGACAAATCACAACACTCGTGAAAGAAGAACAACACAAATTCCAACCTGATGCCAGCAAATGATACCTCATTTATGCAAATTAATTTATACTCCCAATCACCCCCTTCGCGATCCCAGTGGTGGATGTGTCGCTTGTGTCCATATTTCCTCAACGAGCCTCTTTGATTCCTTGAGCCACCACCAGGCTGCGGGCGAAGAGGCGTGGATCACCGAAAAACTTTCCCTTTGGCAGCAAAACCATCAACGTTTTAACGACAATGATCAGGAAAGTAATGACAACAAAAACGTTACGATGATCGTCAAGGGAGGTGCCGGTGGGAGGAGTGACATTCCTGCTAACCTAATCTGTCAATAAATAGACAAACCTGTCCGATGGAATCTTCGGCCGCTGGCTGGTTGGTATTTGGGGGAATGATTTGTTAGAATACAAATTACGAAATTTTTCAAAAGAACAATATCCGCGTCTGCCAAGTTTCACTTTCATCCCGGGAGGTCATCGACCCTTTTTCCCCTCGCTGCTGTTAGGAGAGATCAAACGCAAATTAATACACGAGCAAAAATTATCATAATCTGTTTTCCATAAAACAAAGCAGGCAGCAATGTATGCTTCCGATCGAGTGGCTGCAAACAGGACACGTGTTGTTGGGGGAGGAGGACGAGGAGTGGAGGAGAAACTTTCCGCAATGTGTCAATAGAGTGGAACGAGTTTTGAGTGACTGCGCGACGACTTGCAAATTTGTATTGCGAAGACGCAGACAAGTTTTCCTCTCTTTCTCGGTTACGGTTTTCCGATCGGCCAATCGGAAAGCTATCGATAATGTTAAAAATAGCGAGTTACGTTATAAGATAAAACAATGCATTGCCACATTGACCGTGTTGGGTAAGTGTTTGTCGGCGGAAGATTGTCAGTTGTTAGGCATATGTTTGCTTGCTTTTGACGTGTTCCATTCACCCAAATTTATGCCCGAAATTACCCAAACCAATCGAAGTTTAATAAGAGAAAATTGCGAAATAAATTAAAACCACACACAGTGACAATTTCTTCCGCAAAATTAGGGAGGGTTCAACTTTCGCTGGGATGAATAATTATCAACGCGTTCCAAACCATATTCGGAGAAGTGGTCCCGAGGAAAAAGTCCACTCCCTTCAGTTGGCCACGCCAAAATCAGCCAAATCTTCGGCTCGGGTTTCGATTGCGAACCACCATCCCACAATCAAACCATAATGGTGACTCATAATCGCTCCTTAGCATAGTGTGGCTGCAGCAAAGTACAGTCCAGAAAGCAATTAAGGCACTACATAAAACCGAAATTCATACTCACGGAAAGCAGAAATATTTGCCCGCCGGGCGTTTCCTCGCAAACGACGACCACGACAATGCGTTCATCCAACGCGTCTAGCATCTGAACCGGCGCAGTAGACGCCTGAGAAGCCCGTAAAGGGCGAAAGTGTTTTCGGTGATTTTATTTCATTTCATTTTTCATCCCCCTCTCCGCCGCTCCCCCGCCCCGGCCGGAATGTTTTGAAGTGCGATTCCTGCTCGGGGAAGAAGTCATTTATCATCGATCCTTTTTGCGAAAGCCGACCAGTTCCAAGAGTGGACCGGTCACTCTTTTGGCATAGGTTAGTGGTGTCCACTCGATCAGGCCGCCACCCTGCGGGGACCTCTGCGATGGCGAATGTCATTCATGCGCGAACTATATTAAGCAGCATTTCACCTTTCTTCTTTTTCGCATTTCGGTCCATTTTGGCAGAGACGGATTTCGGCAGAGCTAGGCCTTGGGTCGGGTTTTTACTACGAATTAAACTTTATAATTATTGAACATAAACATCACTTACTTACTTACTAACGGTGGTCCAACTGTCCATTAGGACCGCACCTGCGTTACATTGTTTGTGGGCTGCTCTTCTCAAATTTCTTGAGTGTTTGGGCTGGATTCGAGGCAAATAACATTTTTACGGGGTTGTTTTCCGGCATTATAACACCATATCCGGCCCATTGTGCTCAGCCAGCTTCAATGACTTTCAGGGCATCATGTAAGCCATAAAGTTGCGCCAACCCGAGCTTCATCCTTCTCCTCTAAAAGCTGCTTTCACGTACAGTTGGGTCTCTTACAGTACGCTTGATTGGGCGCGTAATAAAGGAATCTGCTAAGGGAAGGTCCATGAATTATGTCATGCAGTGAGGGGTGGGGAGGGGTTTGGGAAAACGTGACGATCCATTCAAAATATTTGAAAGTCCATACAAAAATGTGACAAGGGGGTGGGGGGGGGGGGGTTATAAAAAGTCATTTGCGTGACGTAATTAATGGACGTTCTGTAATACTAATACACTGCTCTGAAATAATATGTTGCATTTTTGATGACATTGTTGGTGACACTTTGGACAGCAAGCACTTTCGTCCGTATTTTGAACGCAGACGAGACCGGAATCAGCACGATAAATATGATGGTCTTATAAAAATTTCAAATCAGCTTAATTGTGTTTTTACGAACTCAAGTTCCTCCGAAATAGATAAAGATCTACCCAGCCACGTGAATTCGTAGGATTCATTAGCTTGCGGACAAAATCGACGAGGAAATGAGGAATGCTTCCGTTTTCAGGTCACAACAGCAAATCTCTTGCCAAATCATGGTCTTCTTCGCGAACTTGTTGTCAAAAAGGAACATGAATCTTCCCAGCACATCCCCACGTCCAGTTACGATATAAAACTTGTGAGTGAAATCGAGCCCTTGTGATTTGTCAAAACAAATTCTGCTTCAGGTCTTTGGCAAGGATGTTCCGCACCGTTTGAAAGTTGACGTTGTACTTTCTGGCCACATCTCGAATCGAAAGACCGGGGTTAGCTTTAACGCACATCAACACCTTACTGCGCAGCTGACGGTATACAGTCGGGTACCGATCTTTTCGGTTAATCAGGACTGGTAGCTTATGGGATTTTCACTAATTGGGGGAAATGGAGTCTATCTCAGTTGTTTCAAGTGATAAACATCTACAGTCTTCAGCGGATTTTTTGTACGGGGTTGGACCAACAAATTTGTGTCATTGGATTCCAGCAAACTAGGATATCTGGAGAGCCTCATCAGTTTGGACATATCAGTCCTAGTGTCCAAGCCCTTCCTAGAGATGTTCCCACAAGTTCGGAATTCGGTCACTACACGGCGCTAGTATGCATATGTTTTATGTCGGAAGCCTTATTAGTTAGGACGAAGCTTTCTTCAGCAAACTTGTGGTAGTGGCTAAACCCTTTCGAATGGTTGTTTCATATGTGCGAAATTCTCTCACTATGCGGCGCAAGTGTTTTACGATATTGCTGTCTTTAGTAAATTCCTTCTAGAGAACAAGTCCTTCCGTATGATCGAGAGAGAGAGAGGGGGGGCGGGTGGTATAGCAAAGGCCAGTGACGCCACAACAGGCTGTGAAGTAACTGGAGCAAGTGGTAGAAAGATGCAGGGGCTTAAGGTGTTGGAGTTGTCAAATTTTCACAGTATATAGGCAGCTAGTATATATTTAATACTAATCGGTTCACCGACCCCATGGCTTTTGCCACCCCCGTGAGGACTGATGCACCAAATATGCCACGCCAAATTGTGCCTCCCATTTCGAGCTCAGATCGACTTTGATGAAATCGGGGCTGTGTCTTCGAACGGAAGGTATTGCGTGACGATCTACGGTGGGTGCAAGTGGAAGACGGACTAAAAATTGCATCAGTTGCTGCGAGAACCGACCGACTACGGTGGGCTGGGCATATCGTAAGAATGTCGGATGTTAGCCCTGTTTAAATGATTTTCGGAAACAAATCGACAGGCACAAGAAGAAGAGGCGGGCAACCAGTAACGTGGATCGATCAAGAATCGAGCCACTAGCACAAGTAAACTGGAAAAATCAAAGTCCTAACTAGTAATAATCTAAAGATATAGCATTAGCATTAGCATTAGCATTGACGTTTGCACACCTCGTGGATGGAGCTACGATGAAGAATAATTCGTTGAAGACATTGCGTGTCACCATGAAACGGATCAAATAACTGATACGTTTCTTCACACAATAATCTCCACGAAGACACTCCTCGATCGCTCACCTGGCCACGTCCATGCAACCGTTGGAGATAGGGAGGATTTGGTATCTACCTTAAGAAGACACGGGGAACCCACGTAGTCTTCTGTAAATATCAAAGGAAAAGGGAAATTAATAGTCGGAGAGAATAGTTGAACAGGAAGCCCTGTTTGGTGCACAGAACAAAAAAACAAAGTATTAAAAAAATAGTCGTTGGGAGCATCTAATCTAAAAAGGTTAAGTGATGCTCCATTTCTCGTCAAACGGTTGGGACCTAAGCATTAACTAAAGTCCTAGCCCTTTATGGCTTATGGTTATAGCGCCATTACTCGCTCTCTGAAAAGAGAAGAATGTCCGATAGTAGAAGAACGGGGGATGAAGAATACGTATCTGATTTCTTGTTCTTGACAGTAACATCTCCCTATGATTTGCTATAATTTGAAAGTCGGCTGTCGTATACCGCATGCATTTAAATTATAATTTATGAACTACTTGATGTCAGGCGTCTACAAACTGTTTCTAGCCTCGTTCAAGCGTAAATTGCGGGAAAGCCCACCGGTAGCACTTCTTTCATTTTGAGTTCCTAAATGGGCCCCTCCGCATCCCACAAAACCACAATACTTATGGCCACGGTCTAGAAGTCCACTGCATAGGAAATTCTATGACACAGTTCAAACTTCCACCTCAGACTGAATATTAATTTTTGTCAAAATTGAATAAATCTATCTACGATTAAATTTTTAGTGATTTGCGGCCCAACCCGCCAATATCACACTCAGCTTTAGTGCCTGTATACATGCGTGCTACGACGTGGCTATTAAACAGAAAGAGGAACGAGTGTGATATTATCACTACTTTGCGTGGCTGGACCTTTGGTTCTCCCATGAATGGTTCATTAGAGTAGAAGGTCATACAATGACATTACCTAGCGACATCTATCATAAATCAGCTATCTCCAATGAATCAATAACATGAGATTAGGCCCTCCCACCAGCGCCCAGGTACAAAATCCAGCCTAAATGGAGGGACTCAACCAGATGTGTTGATCAAATGTTGAAAGTATATCTAATAAAAATTGAATTTCAAATACTTGTGTAATATTGTTACTGAAAACTGGATCCGTCCATACTATCTGGGGCAGTCTTTAAGGCAACTGTAAGGATGCTGTTGGAGCCACTCCGAAGAGTAATC
>JASCZW010021439.1:0-10666 GCA_034211315.2 Aedes japonicus
AGCAGACCCCCCCTTCAGTAGGGGAAGGAGTCTCGAACCATAAAAATTTTTCATAACAGTAGGGATAGTTCTAATGTTTGATTTAAGTTTGTGTTTCATTTCTATGACACTTCCCTCATACCAGAGAGAAGAGGGGTCTTAAACCACCGTAGAAACATTTCTTGCCTCCAAAATCCCCTTATACCAAATTTGGTTCAATTAGCTTTATTAGTTTTCGAGTTATGCAGAAATTTCAGTTTCACTTGTATGAGAAGCCCCCCTTCTAGAGAGAGGAGGAGTCTCGAACCACCATAGATGGTGCCATTTGCTTGATTAGTTCTCGAGTTAGGCAGACATTTCAGTTTCATTTGTAGGAGAGCCCCCCTTCTAGAGAGAGGAGGGGTCTGGAACCACCATAGATCTATTTCTTGCCTACCGAAAACTGCACATGAAAATTTTTTTTGCCATTTGATTGAATTGTTCCCTAGTTATGCATTTCTTGCCCCCAAAATACCTCACAAGGCAAATTTGGTTCCATTTGCTTGATTAGTTCACCTTTCAGAGGGGGAGGGGTTTCGAACTACCATAGAAGCATTTCTCGCTTCCTAAAACTCTCACATGCCAAATTTTTGCATAACTCGATAGCTAGTCAAGCAAAAGACACCAATTTTGCTTGACTAGCTATCGAGTTATGCAAAAAAATTGTGTTTCATTTGTATGAGAGCCTCTTCTTCCAGAGAAGGGAGGGGTCTCTTACTAGCATAAGAACCTTTATCGGCTCCAAAAGCCCCTTTTATTCGAACTTTCAGGCCGATGGGTTAAGTGGTTTTCGAGTCAATAACGTTCAGACAGACAGACAGAAATTCATTTTTATATTTATAGAAGATATTCAGATATATTCAAAATTGGTAACCATCTTAAACCAACAGTATGGATGCCGTAGGGGTCTCGCACAGGTATTTTTTTCAATTAATGCTTGACCATCAATTAGAACCCATTCAAATCAACAGTAAGGACCTATCGGTACCACTCACAAAATGTGATGGTGATTTACTTCAGTTAGAAAATGTATTTCATTTCTATGTGTATTTTGTATTTTTATATTTGCATTTGTATTGCACTCAAAGGTAATGTAATTTGTTGATAAATTCACATGCATGAACATTTCAAATTGCTTCGATTTTGTTTGCATGCGTTACCTTTCCATGCAATGGTCAACATATTGTTTTTAAAATTTAGGGTATTTATTCCAAAAAGTGTTATTTTTTTGAAAAACTGACATCTGATTACTTTTTGCCCAAAACGTAAAATGTGATTCGAATTAGGTCGATAAGTTGTGTCGTTCTGGAGTTATCGCTGAAAACAAACCGTGTAAAAAAAGACCTTTGTGTTTTTAGAAGATATACAGATATATTGAAGATCGATCCCCATCTAAAACCAACAGTATTGATGCCATAAGGGTCTCGTAGAGGTATTTATCCAATTAACGCTTCACAATCAATTAGAACCCATTCAAACCAACACTAAGGACCTATCGGTACCACTCACAAAATGTGATGATGGTTTACTATATTTAGAAATATGAATCGCCGATTTATAAACATATTTGAACCAATAGCATGGATGCTATTGGGACCCTTCATAAAGCGTGATGGTTTTCTTTGTTAGGGTGAAAGAGTAAATTTGAAGTATCGCTTAAGAGCCTATTCGGACCGATTTAAATCAACGGGCTCTCAACGAGTTAAGGACGCTATTGGCGCAACTCACGAAGTGTGATGGCAGCTTTTGCATTGAGATAGCAAGGTTAGCCGATTTTAACAGTTTCTCAAAATTTTACTAGCAAGTTCCATTAAATTCCACTTAAAATAGCTTTTCTATCGACAGATAGGCCTATTTTATCTTCAGACTTCAGACTTCTTCTGTTTCGACAGTGCTCGACTTGAAGAGAATATTTCTGTAGGTCTGGTAATTATATCAGACTAGTAACTATATCAGACATGTGTTTGTGTGTGTGTGAATGTGTAAATGTTATATTTTATTTTCCATCTGTAGATTTTGCATGAGCTTTGAGAATTTAGGATATGGCGATTACTGAACATATGACGCTAATGCCAAGTTTTGGGTTCCTTTGTTTTTAAAATAATTTAATTGGAGTGTTTCGGTGTCTCCAACACGCAAAGGCAACAACAAACAGTAAGGATGTTGTAGGGGTCCCTCACAGGCATTTTGATTTCAAGTAACGCTTGACAGTCAATTTCAACCCATTCAAACCAACAGTAAGGATGCTGTTGATGCCACTCACAAAATGTGATGGTGGTTTACTTCATTTAGAGACATGAATCGCCGATATATAAAAATATTTAAACCAATAGCATGGATGCTATTGGGGCGACTCATAAAGTGTGTTGGTGATTTTCTTTAAAAACAAGAAAGTGTAAATTTGAAATATCTCTTGAGAGCCTATTTGGACCGATTCAAACGAACATCAAGGACGCTATTGGGGCAACTCACTGAGTGTGATGGTGGATTTACATTGAAAAAAACAAGGTTAACTTAAAATATTGCTTGAGAGCCTATTCTAACACTTTCTAAAAGTATTACCTAACTTAAATTAAACACGAGCAAATTCCGTTAAATTCCACTTAAAACAGCTTTTCGTCTTACAGACTTCTTCAGTTTCGAGTGCTCGACTTGAAGAGAATATTTCAGTGGGTCTAGAAATTATAACAGATGTGTGTTGTGTGCGGTGTGTGTATTTTTATATTTTGTTTTCCACCCGTCAGATCTTGCATGAGTTTTTAGGATTTGAGTTTGTCCGATTACTGAACATATGATGTTAAGGCCAATTCTTGGGTTCCTTCGTTTTCAAATTAATTTAAATGGAGTGGCTCGGTGCCTCCATCACTCAACACACCCAACACAGGTCATGAAGATCTTCGTTATTAAAATTACCCCTCCATGCGTTGCGAACAAAAATGAGGGTGCTGTTCTTATCAAAGAAGCTCAAAAACGCATAGTAGCTAAAAAAAAACGTTTGAAGTGTTTGAAGAAAATGAGTTTGCGAATTTAAGTTAAAAATTATCGCTCCCTTGTTTGAAGAAAACTATTTCATGAACTTGATTTTAACGCATTATAACAAAATCAAATTTTGGGCACTTTTTTTTTAAATTGGAACAATCTTACAAAAAATTTTAAATGGAACGATCTCACCAATCATATCGATTTATTTCAAGAAATGGTGTATGATATTTAGGATGTTTCAAAATTACACAGCGTGAGATTCGATTGCTTGTCGTATTTTGTACTGTCGTTGGATCATTTTCAAACCGATAACTGAATTGATGTATTCTCAGGTAAATTACCAAGCATCTTTCTATAAATCTCATCACCCTTCCTAAACAAACGTCCAAAAATCCTGCAGGAAACGACCCCCGAAAGTTAGATCGACCCATTTCCTCACGAGACCCGACACGAAAGTAAAAGCAGGCAGAACACGTAACGAGCGAAATAAGCTGTCCCCGTCTTCTTCTGGCCGGTGAGTTGCTGCGTCGCATAAAAATTCCGCGAGGAAATTAAATCCGTCATTTCTAGAAACTCTTCCCATTCGGCGGATTCAACTGTATGTCGTTGATAGAGAACCAGCCCGGCGCGAGTGGTGATGGCTTAATGATGCGTGGAATTCATGACACATTTCCTTCTCGCTTTGTGTGTGTGCTTGTGTGTGGATGATCCAAGTCACGCACTGTGTCACCAGTTGGTCTCAGGGAACAGGTCCACCGACACAATGTTTCAAACGGTGTCTGCGATGGTGTTTAGATATTAGACAAAACGTCTCGTTGGCGGAGTTGCCAGACCCAGCGCAGTCTCTTTCAAGGACCACAGCCCACCAATCTGGTTGCCCTATTTGCTGTAATTTATTCTAACAGTTTGCAGCTAGTGCGTTTCGGTCGTCGACAGTCACATGTCTTGTTTGCGGAATGTAACCGCACACTGTAGCTGGTCGGGTGGGTGACACGGGTGGATCTATCAATAGGTTGTTGACCACCTACCAGCACCAGAACCAGAAGTCGATCTATGGGGTCCTAATTTGAATTAATGGATTCTAGCGAAGAGAGTCGAACGAACACGCTTCGGCGAGGAGGTGTTCATTTGTCGATCATTGTTCGAATACTGGGTGCTGATTTACTGCCATAAGAGGGGATTGTTTCTCGGTCGGCGGAATTCCCGGGGACTGTAGATAAGATTAGTCGGTCGTTTTCCGAACGGTAACAAGTTTATCATATTTGGGTTTTATTTTTCAACGGATTATTTTTTTCTGAACGCATTGATTTCAGCGAATCTTGGATTAACATCTTGGAGTTTCAGAACTGAATCCACTGAATAACTGTTTTAGATTTCGTTGAATGCTTATTTGGACGAATGAACAGTTAGTTGAATCAATATTCAGTCGAATGAAAACTGTCTCAGAATGTATGGAGGCACCCAGTTTTCAGTAAAAATACTAGGCATGTGTTGGAAATTAATTTTTTTTTTTTAGATATACTGTACGAACGTTCTCCATAAGATTTAGCACAGATTTCTTAGCGACCAGTTTTGACACTATTGTCCAATCTTTTTCAAACTGTTGAATAGTATCTGCTGCCGAGATGTTTCCTAAGATGTGCCTTCGTCAAAGCCCAAAATTTTTCAATTGGTAGCGTTAATTTCGTTCAATGGCAACACGCAAGATCTGGCCAGAAGTCAACAAGATCCTTGAGGCTTCGAATCATGGGTAGAAGTCGTTTTTAAAGGGTTGCTAAATCTTACCACCGCCACAAAAAGCTTGTCAGAGCATAGTACTGTGCCCCGGTAAGAATTTGTAGTCGAATTTCACATAGGTTTCGTCATTCATGATTATAGGGTTCGAATTCCCAGCAAACATCGTACCGTACAACTTTCGCACTCTGAGTCTGATCGATGCTTCTTGCTTCGGATTCCGTTAACATCAAGTTCCTTTTTTTCCTTTTAAAAACTCCCATCACACATTGCGAGTAGCCATAATAGCATTCTCACTGTTAGTGTAAATCGATCCACATCGGAAATCGATACTGATGTTCAAATATTTTACTACACGTTGCGTGAATTCAGCTCAACGTCTACAAAAAAAAAACTTTTTTCAGGAACTTTTTCAAAAAAAATTTTAAAAATTCTTAAAAAAAAATCCTAAAATTTCTCAAAAAGATTTCTAAACTATTCCAAAAAGTTTGTTTGACAATAGCTTTCTTACCAAACTTTCTGACTTCTGTGAATAGATGTCTCAGACTGGTTCAATAATTCCCCTTCACTCACCGTGTAACATTGTGGCCCCCGGCAAGGATGTGTAGTCGAATTTCACGTAGGTTTCTTCATCCATTATTATACAGTTCGAATTCCCAGCAAGCATCTTCCGTACAACTCTAGCACTCTGGGTCTGATCGATGCTTCTTGCTTCGAACTCCGTTGATATCAATAACCTTGATTTCCTATTCAGAAACCATCATCACACATTGCGAGTGGCCATAATAGCATGAATCCTAATAGCATCCTCACTGTTGGTTAAAATCGGTCCAAATCGGAAATCGATACTAACATTTACATATTTTACTTGACGCGAGTATTAAGCTTATCGTTTATTGGAAGCAACTCTATTATATCTTTCAACACTCTGGTAAATATCTCGTGGAAGTGCAGAGGACTCCTTGGCTTCCAACAAAAAAAATCATACCTCTTCCCCATTGAGGATGTTTGTTGGTCTCAAGCATCATCTATTGATTCATTGTGTAAAACAACTGATCTGGCCATAACAAAGTAGCAATCTCGGACAGTAAACCATGCTCAAGATTTAGTATAGAGACAATAATTCGAATTGATATTTAGTCATACGGTTGCCGACTGGACATGCAATGTATACTAAAATTGACATTTCACTGAATTACCATTTAGTTGAATATATATCGACATTGAAATGTTACTAAACGATTTGTTAGCATCACTAAGAAGGCGAACAAATTACTTTGAAAACCTCTTCTAGAAGATATTTAAACTGCTTAAATAAATTTCCTTTGCTCTTCCAGAACATTTGCTTAACTTTTCCATAAAGTTTCCTAAACTTTTGTAAACAATTTTGCCTTTATTTTGCCAAGAAATTTCCTAAACTTTTCCAAAAATTTCTTAAATATTTTAAAAAGTATCCTGAACTTTTTCAAAAAGTTTCCTAAACTTTCGCAAAAAATTCATAAAATTTTACAATAAGTATCCTGAACTTTTCTAAACAGTAACTTTTCCAAAAAGTTTCCTGAACTTTTCCAAAAAAAAATCCTAGACTTTTCCAAAAAAGTATCTTATACTTTTCCATTAGGTTAGTTTACATCTCAATGATTTTTCCTCAATAGGCATTAGACGTTTCCTGTACTTTTTTAATACATCTCTTGAACTTCGTCAAGATGTTTCTTAGATTACTTCAGATATTGAAAAACTAGGGATATTATAACTAACACTTCACTTGCCAAAATTTAACAAAATAAAAACTAAAACACAGAAATACTTTTTCAAACCAGCACAAGAAAACGCAAGCATTTATTTAAATTCCCTCAGAAAACTAGAACACTTATCTTTTGACAGGTTTATTTGTCTGTGGTCTATATTTCGTCTGTGACTGCGTCACTTCAGTGATGAATGAGTGCATGAATTTTTAAAATATGAATTTTTAAAATAGTGAAGTACTTCAGAGATATGAAAAAACTTATCTCCTAGTTTTTCCAAAAAAGTTGCTCAAACTTCTTCAAGTAGTTTGCTTGAAATTGCAGAGAACTTTCTTGGAGTTCGGTATGAAGTTTCTTAAACTCCTGAAATATTCAAAAAAACACTCGAACCCGCTGTCTTCGGCTTGGTAATCCGTGCTCTTACCAACCAACCTCCGAGCTATCTGAGGCCCCTTTACTTCTCCAAGAAATTTTCTGAACTTCTCCATGCAGCTTGCCGAACTTATCCAAGAAGTTTTCTGAACTTCGGCAAGAAGCTTTCTGAACTTCTTTAAGAAGTGTTCTGAACTTCTCCAAAAAGATCCTTGAACTTTTTTTATTTTCTAACCTTTTTGAAAATGTTTCCAGAAATTCAGGAAGTTTCCTTTTTCTTTTTCTGACTGGCTTTAATTCTCATGTCATATAATTCCAACTTAGTATTCTAGAAACACTTCCACAGTTATTTATTTCTAGCTTATCTATGCCAACACCAATGCATGAATTGCTATACTTTGCTGGAAGTAGAACTATAATCTATGCCCAAGAAAGTAGAGATTCCAACCTCAAAAGTGCTTCATGACGATTACACAACTTCTTCAAGAAGTTTCTCAAACTTTCTCCAGGTGCTTCCGAAACTCTTCCGAAATGTTTGATACATCAAGATGTTAACAAAGCTTCTGCAAGAATTGTTCCCGTTTTCTCCTGATTTCTTCAAGAAACTTTCTAAATATATCCAAGAAATTGTTCAATTTTTATGGAAACAAGGCTTTTCTGAAAACAGTCCAAAAAGTTTCTTAACCGAGTTTCCAGGAAAAACAAATACCCAGAAAACCTTTTTTAATGTTTCCTTGAAGTGTCTTAAATTTGTTCCAGACACTTTCTTTACTTCTTCACGAATTGTCCTATTTTTTCAAGAATTTTCCCAAACTCCTGATTTTCTCCGAGAAATGATTCCAAATATCTTCAACAAGTCTCCTAAATTAAAGAATTAACTTGTATTGCTTTATGAAGTTAACAAAATTCCCTCAAGAAATTTCTGAATTTCCGAATCATGAAATTTTACGTAATTATAAAGGAAGTTTCTCAACCTTTTTCAAGAAATTTGTGAAAGTTTTCCGAAGTGTTTACTGACCTTTTCCTTGAAGTTCACAAAATTCTCCCAAGATGTTTCCCATACTCAAAGAGTTGCCTAATTTTTCAAAGAAGTTAAGAAAACTTCTCCAACAAGTTCAACATGTGCACTGCACAACCGCTCCGGAACAACTGATTCTAATTTTTTTTCATGTACATGATCTTAAAAAAAATAATTTGCGATTTTTTTCATTTATCAACTACATTTCTGATTCTTCCCAGTAGAGGTGCACAGATATATCACAAAATTAACACGATCTTCAGTTGAGTGGTATTATTTTGTATTGTGTAATAAAGTTAAGGATGCCCCTTTACTTCTCCAAGAATTTTTCGAAACATACCCATGGAGTTTCATTTTTTTTTAAGACTATTCCAAGAATTTTGATGAACTCCTCCGAGACGTTTTCGAAACTGAACCAAAGAGTTTGCAACGCTTCTCCAAGAATTATCCCAATTTCTGCAAGGAGTTTCCTGGATTTTTCATGATCTTTTCTGAACTTCACCAACAGGTTTCTTGAATTTCTCCAGGAATTGTTATATATTTTTTTTTTCCTTTTTAACCAGTTTTTAAACTTCTTTAAACATGTTATTGAATTTATCCAAGAAGGTTCCTTTACTTCTTCGAGATAATTTTTAAAATCCTTCAAAATGTTTCGATAACTCCTTTTAAAAGTTTCTTGAACTTGATTCAAAGGTTGAATAAATTTAGGTAAAATGCATCCTACACTTCTTCATCAAATTTTCTAAACTTTACCAAAAAGTTTTCTTAACTTTTCCTATAAGTGTCTAAACTTCTTTAAGAAACTTTCCAAGTATCTCCATGAAATATCCCAATTTTTTTCGAGAAGTTTTCTAACTTATTCCAAGAGTTTTTTTTAAACTAAATCCTTCTTCGAAAAACTAAAAATTTTTATCTCTACCTGTTTCGCCTAAACCTGATCAGGAAATTTTCAAAACATCTCCAAAAGATGTTTTATTTTTTTTCAGAAGTTTCGTTAAGTTATTCTTGGCTTCAACGTTATTTCTCCAAGTAGTATCCCATTTTTTTTTTTTCAAAATGTTTCCTTAACTATATAAGAAGTTGTTCATGAAGCTCCCTAAATTTCTACTAAAAATCACCTAAACTGCTTTATGAAGTTTAGGAAACCCCTCCGAAAAGTTTCCTACACTTCTTCACGAAATTTCCGGAACTATTGAAAAGTTTTTTAAATTTTTCCAAATTGTTTTCTGAACAGTCGCAAAGATCTCCCACAAGTAGTCCACTTAAGTATCCTAAGCACTTCTTCATGAGGTTTTCCAAAATTATGCTAAGAGTTTTTCCAATTTTTCTAAGAAGTTTCTTAAACTTTGTCATGAAATTTCCTCACTTCTCCAAAAAGTTTTCTTTCAAAACATATTCATGAAGTTTTCCATAATTTTACAAGAGGTTTTTTAAACTTCTTCCAGGATTGGCCTTAACTGCTCCAAGAAGTATCCTAAATTGTTTCAAGAATGTTCTTAAACCTATTGAAGATGTTCTATAAATTCCTACCAAAAAATGCCTCAACTGGTTCATGATGTTTATAAAATTCCTCCTTCTTTACGACGTTCCAGAAGCTATTCCAAGACATTTCCTGAACTTCCCCAAAATGTTTTTATCACTGTCGCAAGAAGCTTTTATAAAAAGTCTGCTTAACAATCATGAAGTTTCCCAAAATCATCTAAACAGTTTCTCAAACGCTTCAAGATTTTTTTAACTTCTCCAAGAAGTTTTCTGACCTTTTCCTAGCAGTTTCTGAATAGCTTAAAAAAGTTTCGCGATTGAAATGTTACCCATATCTTTTCAAAGGAGTTTAGAAAACTTCTTCAACCAGTTCACCATCTGCACTGGACGATCGATTCCGATAAACTGCTCTAGATAGTTTTAAGTCAATTTTCCCTAAAAAATTGAGTTTTGAGGAATTTTTTATTTGTTCCTTTATCAAATACATGTGTGATTCTCACCTGTAGAGTTTCACAGATTTATCTCAAACTTTAGACGCTCTTCAGCTGAACGGTATTAATTTTCGTTGCGTTACTGAATATTAGGAATGTGAGGCCGTAAGACCAATTTAAAACCTTTTTATTTGCAGAAATAAAAATTATTCAGGGGATTAATACAATGCAATGTATGACGATTTGTTCTTGATTTTCATATTGATTCCTGAATTACTCCCTCGACCGAACTGCCGCCTTCGGCTTGGTCAACTGTGCACTTACCTACTGAGCTATCTGAGGCTCCTTTTCTTCTCCAAGAAGTTTCTCAAACTTCTCCAAACAGCTTCCCATGCTTCTCCAAAGCGATTTTAAAACTCATCCAAGAGATTTTCGAAACGTTTGCAAGAAGTTTGATGAACTTTTCCTAGACTTTATCGAAACTTTACCAAGGATTTTCCGGAATATAATAATTTCAGTTTCCTGAATTATCAAGATCTCTTTTGAACTCCTCCAACAAGTTTCCTGAATTTCTTCAGGAAAAGTTATATAATTTTTCTTTTCGAACTATTTTTTTCCAAGAAAATTCCTGAAATTCTCCAGGATATTTCATGAAGCTCTCCAAAAAATGTCGTTAACTCCATTTAAATGTATTTTGAACTTCCTTAAAAGGTTGAATAAATTATCCAAGATGTCTCCTACACTTCGTCAATACATTTTTTAAATTTTACCCAGCAGTTTTTTCCCAAATATTTCCGAGGAGTTTCCTCAAAACATTTTTTAACCTATTCTTCTCTTTTAATTACTTCTTCCTGGCCATTGTATTTTTTAAATATCTCTTAAAG
>JASCZW010021440.1:0-10666 GCA_034211315.2 Aedes japonicus
CCATATAAAGGGCGATACGGTCAAAATTTGGTCAATATCAACTTGACGTATTTCTTTCAATTTTGCATTTAAAACCTGAACACCCTTCATTTTGAAGGTGTGTGTGTGTAGAATGTTGCTCCTATTTTGATTTTGGAATTCACTCTTCAGTTGTCAAAATGCCGTCCAAGCAAGAAGAGCAGCGTATCAAAATTTCGCTCGCGCATCGCGAAGATCCGAGCTACTCGCACGCAAAGTTGGCAAAATCGCTGAGTTGCCAAATCAACCGTTGCAAATGTAATTAGAGTGTTTGGGGAACGTTTGTCGACAGTCAGGAAGTCTGAATCGGGGGGAAATCGAAAACCGGAAGCCGCTGAGACGACAAAGAGAGTTGCCGGTAGTTTCAAGCGAAACCTCTAACCTATATCTCCGAGATGCCGCAAATAAGCTGGGTGTATCGTCTACAACCGTGCATCGAGCCAAAAAACGAGCCGGACTATCGACTTACAAGAAGGTAGTGACTCCAAATCGCGATGATAAACAAAATAACGACGGCCAGCGCGATCCCGGAGGCTGTACACGACGATGCTGACGAAGTTTGACTGCGGTGGTAATGGACGACGAAACCTACGCTCAAAGCCGACTACAAGCAGCTTCCGGGACAGGAGTTTTATACGGCAAACGGAAGGGGAAAGGTAGCAGATATTTTCAAGCACACAAAATCTGTCAAAGTTCGCAAAGAAATATCTGGTTTGGCAAGTCATCTGTACCTGTGGCTTGAAAAGCAGCATTTTCATAGCTTCCGGGACTGTCAACCAAGAAATTTACGTGAAAGAGTGTTTGAATAAACGTCTGCTGCCTTTCCTGAAGAAACACGGTTGTTCCGTACTGTTTTGGCCGGATTTGGCATCTTGCCATTACGGTAAAAAGCGCCATGGAGTGGTACGCCGCCAACAACGTGCAGGTGGTTCCCGGCGACAAGAACCCTCCCAACACGCCAGAGCCCGCCCAATAGAGAAATACAATACTGGGCTATTGTCACGCGGAACCTAAAGAAGACCAAAAAACTGCTAAGGACGAGCAGCAGTTCAAGGCAAACTGGCTTTCTGCGGCGAAGCAAGGTGGACAAGGTGGCTGTACAAAATCTGATGGCAGGGGTCAAGCGTAAGGCTCGGCAATTCGGATTTGGAAAAGCGGAAGCCTAACTGAATATTTTTCCTGAATTTTATACTAATTGAACTTGAAAAAGAAATTTAATTTGATTTTTTAAATAAACGATTTCACTGATTTACACGCGTTTTCCCTTGACCAAATTTTGACCGTATCACCCTTTATTGAAACTCTCTTGAAGCATACGGATTTTGTTTTACTTTGACCCAAGGTTCAGTTCAAGTACGAAAAATAAACTATTTAGATAACAACATTGTCATGCATACTCAAGTTGCAAGATAGCTGCAAGAAAAAAATAATACATCATTACAGCAACAGCGTGTGCTGGCATGTTACAAAAGAATATTTTCAATACGTATTGGCTTTTAAAACGTTATTGCAACAATGTTGCATCTTCATAACTTAGTTGCATTATAATTCCAGACAACAAAAAGATACAATTGACATGGGTGCTCTCCGCCTCAGTTTAACACATGTTCCAAAGTTTATCTTCCTGTCAAATGCAACATTAAGGCAAGTTAAAGTTACGTATGCGACATACAGAAAACTCTGGTGGAACGATTTATGTGCTCGGCAATTGTGAAGAGCCTTGTTTGCAACACCCGAAAAAGCAGATTTGGTTGAAGATGTTTCATGTGTTGCTTGGGATGTGCTCCAACGTTTCAGGGAGCGAAAGAGCGTGGATCGAGTGCCTCAAGGTAAGCGTCGTAGTGGAACATATGACCGCAAGCTGAACCAGAAGGTGTTGAGAACCGTCAGAGCAAACCCTGGACTGTCAGATAATGAAATTGCACAAAAATACGCTGCTGTTCGCGGGATATGCAGCTGCGGAGTAAAGACCAAAGCGTTCGTGACGAATAAGACGATGGACTCGAAGCTGTACAAGGAAGAATGACTCAAAAACCGCGTACTACCTTTCATTAAAGCCCAAGAAGGTTCCGTGAAGTTTTGGCCAGATTTGGTAAGTTGCCACTACAACCGGGAAGTCATCCAGTGGTACTGCGATAATAATGTAGATTTCATCGATAAAAACATAAATCCACCCAACTGCCAGCAGTTCTGGCCCATCAAGAGATTTTGGGCAGTAACGAAGCGGAAGCTTAAGAAAAGTGGAAAAACGGCTTGAGACGCGACTCAGACTACCAGAATGTGGAACAAATGTGTCAAGGAAGTTGAGTCCGGAGGTGTGCAGCGTTCAATGGGAGGAAGAAAGTGCGAATTTTCATTAGAAACGAAGAGAAATGATTTGTATTGATATTGTTTCCTTAAAGTACAGTTTTTTTCAATTACCTTTGTTTTGATGTATTAAATTTTTCTGTACGTCAATTCGTCACCAAGATACAGATAATTTTATTATTCCGGATTCTTAATGGACATAGCTTTCGTATAGTTCTTCGAAGCTATTAAAAGTATTCTGTGTACCGAGCACTTCCTATCTCGATGGCTCCTTCATTATCAATTTTTAGAAAAAAAAACTGTGTAGTACAAATTAATTATACCAACCGCCATTCTTCAGAAACGCACCAACTCATGTACTGACTAACCATGTCACCATGTTTACAGGGTGCGGCAGAAAATAATGCGAAAACGTTCAAACTTGAGTATTGGGGTGATTCGTGTAGCTAGTGACTCATTTCTTTCGAAAGTGTATTTGTTTATGTTTACTTTCAAGTGCTGCGTCCAAACATTATATTTGTTTTATTGCAAATTTGTCAAAATGTTCGCGAAAGAAGTGATCACCAGTTTGTTGCTCGCCCAGAAGAAGCCGAAAGAGATTGTCAATGTGGTAGGGTGCCATTTGGCAACAGTTTACCGCATGAAATAGTCCCTGCAGGATGTTCAAGGATCTACGAGTGACTCGTTCCAAGAATAGATTGTTGTAGAAGGAAAAAATGATAATCCTGTTCTCCGACGAAAAGCTTTTCATCATCGATGTTGTGGCCAACAGCCGCACGGACCGGTTCATTTCACCGCAGAAAATGGAGAACGTTCCGGAAAATGTGAAAATCAAATTTCAAACTAAACATCCGGCTGGTGTCATGATGTTTGGCGGTGGCGTCCAACGGTTTGAAAATGCCGCCTGTTTTCATTGATGCTAGAGTTAAACTCAATACCGAAGTGTATATCGGTATTTTAAAGGACCAAGTGCTTCCCTGGGTGAAGGCCAACTTCTCCGAGGACCAAAACGTTGTCCTGCAGCAGGATGGAGCGCCGTGTCACACGTCCAATTGAACCCAACAATGCACAGTGGGCAAAAATGGATCCAAAATCCCATTAATTTAGACGGCGCAGGGTAGGCGTCCGGCAAAATAGCTTATCTTATGGGAAAAAATGCGGGAAATTCAATGATATTGGTTTCATTTAGGGTTGACTACAGTAAGTGTCCCATTTTGCCCATTTCTCCCCTTCTTTTGGATGCAAACTAGAGTTATTACCCAAAAACTAAACTTGGTGCTACTATATTAAACCCAAATGCACTGTAAATTTGCAAAACAAGCTGAAGAACTGTAGGAAACAAATTTTACTTTGATCGGATGCCAGGAAGTGGTCCATTTTACCCGATTTTCCTCACACATGCATAAACTCATATATCATGTGGTTCGGAAGATTGACGCTAGTAATATTGCTTTCACTTGCACTGTTCTTACGTAAAAATGTCCGGAAAATCGAATGGTGATAGTTTTGTTTAGGGTTGACCACAGTAAATTGTCCATTTCACCCGAATTCCCCCCATAATTTAATAATGTCATTTAAATCATGCTGTTTTGAAGATCGGCGCTAGTAATATTGCTCTCACTTGCACTGTTCTTACGTAAAAATGTCCGTAGAATCGAGTGGTGATGGTTTCATTTAGGACTGACCACAGTAAATTGTCCATTTTACCCGATTTTCCCTCATAATTTAATAACCTCATATACCGTGCCGTTTTGAAGATCGGCGCAACTAAATTTGATCTCACTTGCACTATTATTACGTAAAAATGTCCGTAGAATCGAGTGGTGATGGTTTCGTTAAGGGTTGACCACAGTAAATTGTCCATTTTACCCGAAATCCCTTCATAATTTAATAATATCATTTAAATCATGCTGTTTTGAAGATCTGTTGCTCGCACTTGCACTGTTCTTACGTAAAAATGTCCGTAGAATCCATCACCATTCAATTTACCGGACATTTTTACATAAGTACAATGCAAGTGAGAGCAATATTACTAGCACCAATCTTCAAAACAGCATGATTTAAATGATATTATTAAATTATGGGGGAATTCGGGTAAAATGGACAATTTCCAGAGGTCAACCCTAAATGAAATTATCACCATTTGATTCTCTCGACATTTTTACGTAAGAACAGTGCAAGTGAGAGCAATATTAGTACCGCCGATCTTCAAAACGGCACGGTATATGAGGTTTTTAAATTATGGGCGGAAAACTGGTAAAATGGACAATTTACTGTGGTCAGTCCTAAATGAAACCACCACCACTCGATTCTACGGACATTTTTACATAAGTACAGTGCAAGTGAGAGCAATATTAGTAGCGCAATTCTTCAAAACAGCATGATTTAAATGATATGATTAAATTATGAGGGAAATTCGGGTAAAATGGACAATTTACTGTAGTCAACCCTAAACAAAACCATCACCATTCGATTCTACTCGACATTTTTACGTAAGAACAGTGCTAGTGAGAGCAATATTAGTACCGCCGATCTTCTAAACGGCACGGTATATGAGGTTATTAAATTATGGGGGGAAAACGGGTTAAATGGACAATTTACTGTGGTCAACCCTAAACTAAACCACCACCACTCGATTTTACGGACATTTTTACATAAGTACAGTGCAAGTGAGAGCAATACTACTAGCGCCAATCTTCCGAACCACATGGTATATGAGTTTATGCATGTGTAAGGGATAATGGGGTAAAATGGACCACTTCCTGGCATCCGATCAAAGTAAAATTTGTTCCCTACAGTTTTTCAACTTGTTTTGCAAATTTACAGTGCATTTGGGTTTAATATAGTAGCACCAAGTTTAGTTTTTGGATAATAATTCTAGTTTGCATCCAAAAAGAGGGGAGAAATGGGCAAAATGGGACACTTACTGTAGTCAACCCTAAATGAAACCAACACCATTAAATTTTCCGCATTTTTTCCTATAAGATAATTTATTTTTTAGGACGCCTACCCTGCGCCATCTAAATTAATGGGATTTTGGATCCATTTTTGCCCACTGTGCAATGGTTGAACGATAACATGAAGTTTTGACCGAAGGATTTGTGGCCCCCTAGCAGTTCAGATCTTAATCCGTTGGATTATTCGATTTGAGCATATGTTGAAGCACGAGCCTAGTGTGAATATGTTGAAGCACACCCTAGTGTGTATACCCTGAAGTCAACCATAACACGCACCTGCCTGTCAATGTCGGAGGACTACGTCCGAAAGGCATGCTCTGGCAAATGGAGGACACATTGAATAAATTTGCTTAAAAGGACTTTATAAAGATAACTGCAATCGAAAATGTTGATATTATTGCTTGAATTAGTTGAAAATGGGATTTGAAAGAAATAGAACAAATGTTCTCATTATTTTCTGCCGCACCCTGTACTTTAACAGCGGAGGCAAACAAACGGAAATTTATTAAATTTTGAAGTATTCCCATTTGTAATCGAGCATTGACTACAGCATCTGTCCCTGCCGATCGATCATTTGTTGATCACTTTCGGGTAGCATCATCCTTGAAATCATAATCCATTGTTTGGAGGAAATTTCCCTCGTTTGCCTGCAAATGAGCTCATCCGGTGACGAAAAGCTTCGGCAAATCGCGTCTTTTTCGCGAAGCAGAGATCCGTTGGCTTTGATACGCATAAATTATCGCGGCGTCGTTGATTATGTAATTATGCAAATCGCGTGTGAGAGCGAGAGAAAAGCAGAACCATGTTGATCCTCGTGGCAGAACCTCGACGAAACCACGCTCATCGTTTCAATCCAATAAGCTTTGCTCAGCGCTGTCAGGCTTTCGCCCATTTTCACCCACAGTCACCTCAAACTGACAAAGGAAACCAATACGGCGTTGATGGCTGACAATAGCGTCATCGTCGTCGGCGTCGTCGTCATCGCGCAGTTGAGTTGTTGTTCGACGAAGGAAGCGCGGCCACCGACGTCGTTGTTGTGTGTACTCTGGTTCCGTTTTTGTCTCGCTTGACCCAATTTGCGCTGGAGAAGCGACGAATGGCATTCATGTTTTTTATGGTAATTTGCTCGTAACCGAGAAGAAATGGGAGACAAATTAAGTTCCACGCTGATGGCATAATGAGTATGTTGTGCTGCTTTAATGAATGTCTTTCTCTTTACCGACGTCGTAGTTTTTCCGTTACATTCTGGGAGGTGGAACGCGTTGAAAGCTTCGCAAGATTTTGCTTTTCATCTTACAATTACAAGTGTGTGATAAGTTTGACGCCCGGTGCTTGATAGTAATTGGTAAATCCAATTCAGACGTGCGGCTCTTGAGGGAATTAGATTGCGGTAAATGACACTGGTTTCGGTTGATTTCATTTATACATTGAACGACTCAATCGGACTACTACAGAATCTGAAATTGCTACACTTTCAGAGTAGATTGCAAATCTTAATTCTTGAGAAACGTTTTCAATTTAGTGAGGCAACTCTCATCTGACCTTGGAGGTTTATATTCATAAATTGTCATGTTCCCGGTTTGCATCGCTACAGAATTTCCAACAAAAGTAAATACAAACATTCTATCAACATATTCAAATTTGAAGCGATTTCAATGGTTTGAATCAGCAAAAAAAGTTTTTCCAATCATCGACCATCCATAACTGAGCCGGCGCCTCATGTTCAATGCCTACGTAAAACTCTTGTGCTAACACTCAAACACGCATTCTAGCCTAGGCTATTTGCATTTTACCAGAAGATTGTTAGTAGGTACTGTATCTCCATCATACACAACGGTTCGGTTCGGAACTGGCAGAGGGCAATCTGGAAAAGCCGTACAACCGTCTGTGACACTGGAAGAGGCAATTTTCGCTTCCTTTGTCATTGTCGCGGTGCCGGTCGGTTGACTTCCCAGCCGATTTCCATTCATTTTTTTTTCGGCAGCTACCTTGGAACACGGCATTGAAACCAAATAGCAGAAAATTTGAATTTCTATTAATAAACGCCTTAGCAACGCGCGCGCACACACACACACACACACGCAGTGGTGGGAAATACTTGCTACATGCCCTTTGCACAGTCAAACTACCACTATTTGAAAGTAATGTATTCAAGACAAGTTTCGCGCTATTCAAATGTTATTAGCATCAATGTTTTGCCCGAAAAGCGCGGGAGGAAACAGGTGTTCGAATTGGCCTACGGCGAAGTCCGACTGAGCGCGGTGGTTGGTCGGAACCGGAGGCCACCCCGTGTATAATTAGTGTAGGATTAAGGATAATCAGCTTTTCGCTTTCCTGGCTTTGTAGGCGTTCAGTGTCGTTGTGGAGTCGTCAACCGAGTTTTCCTTAAAAGAAAAGGGGGTTTACTGAAACACGTTAATGGAATCAGGCCGCGCTGTTTGTTGCTGCTCGGTTGAATGCGAGTTTTGACGTCATATCGCGCTTGGAAACGGTTGGAAATATGTCGATAGCTGTCATGGATTGAGCCCTTTCGGTTTCAGTGCGCAAATTGGAGTAAGCGACCGCCGTTGAATGGTGCGTAGTAAATAGAAGGCAAATTTTGGGCTTTGATCGTAAATTAAATTCAAATTCGGATTTGCTAGATTATCCTGCTTTAGGCGAAAATGATTAAATTTAATTGGTTTTGAAGAATGAGCAGATAGCTCCCTGATTGTGTAGCCACTGTTAAGAGTGGCAGCGTAGAAATTATACACTTGAAAATTGTTGTAAAATTTTAACTGGATTGTAGTCCTCACTCATTTCACTTTAAATAACAAATAAATGTATTAAAGTTAGATTGTGTTTATTGAAGTTGAAATCTCTCTCTTTTGTATTTCATAAAGGTTCGAAGACGCTCTACAAAATTGTTGCAAGCCACGTACCACCTCTTCCGGAATTTGATCCCAGTTCTCAACCAAATGTTTTTAAATAGGTTCAAACACATGTGCTTCAAGTCGCCTAGTTTTGCTAGCATGTATCGACAGATACTAAAGTCCAGTGGGTCCAAATCAGGGGACGATACAAGCCATTTAGAGGAACTGACGAAAAAGGGTAATTTTTGCTTTACAACAACCACTATCACAGCAAGCCATGCTTTGAAGCTGACATGTTTTGTTTTTGCTGCGTCGTTTTCGTGAAAAAAATCATACCAATTCGTAATTTGAGTAAAACTAACAGTGAAATTATAATATCATCACGTGCTTTTTGTAAGACGTAGTAAAAATAAACGATTCCGTCCCGAAAAGTATGAGTGTCTGTAGTATTTCCCCCTTTTTTTGCTTTTTTGTGTGCTTCGCCCCCGCACCCGGAAGAAGAGTAACATTTGGTTAGTTTTGTTAATTATTGGTATTATTTTGACACCTGGACATAAATTATTCAGTAAGACTGTGTTTTCGCTCTGTCACGAATTAATCGATTTTTTTAAATTAGTTTCTTTATTTGTTAGGCTCAGGCGTGTGTAACACTTTACGGAGCCGATATTTAATATTATTGTGAACGAAATTTTATTTTTCGATATTAGTAAAAGTGGGCTGCCAATTACTCGTGGCTAGCTTGAGGTTAATGGGTCTCATTATCGTTTGGAAAGGGCTAGGCAGGTAACTTATTTAAGCCATTATTTGCTGCTTTTGGTTGCGACATCTACCAAATCCTCGGTCCCTGTAGTCCCTTTCAGGAACTAAGCCGCAGATGTTGCTGGGCAGGTACAAGTAGCACGGAAACAAGAGGATAGTATAACTGGGACACAATGGCAGGGAACTTACTAGACTGGTAGAGAAGGGGGTGATAACATCACACTGTTGATCACACAAACAAGGGAACTCGTAAATTGCTTGCGTCTAGGGAAGATCACGCATTCCCTAAACATCTCTCACCTCGTGAAAGGGTTGTTTACCTCGGGCCACGAGGGCATCCAATAGTCGTGCTCTGGAGGCATCATTATCCGGACAATGCCAAACTGCGTGAGCGATGTCATAATAACCGGTTCTGCACCTACATATATTGCTATCGACGAGGTTAATTCTGTAGAGATGTGTGTCTAGCGAGTAGTGGTTGGACATAACTCTTGACATCACTCGAATGAAACCCCGACTTACATCCAGACCTTTCAACCTTTCAAAAATCTCACCTTCTTGTGCGCCCACCATTGGCGTAACTACTGGGGGTGCCTAGGGGGCCAGGCCCCCTCCAGAATTCTGTAGGCCCCCCCCAGGATTTTTTAACTAATATATTTCTTATTTGAAATGAAACACTATTAATTTTTTGTACTTTGCTCCCTTGAGAAATGAGTCTTTACTCCTTTGCACTCTCTTTTACACACACTCACCCCACTGTAACTTATAGGATGGAAAGTTGGTATATTTATCAAGAAAACCATAGTTAACGACAATTAGATACATGAGAATTCCGATATATAAACATTACATCCACTTCGCTCGAGAGTTTGCGTCTGTTAAAATGTGTTGAAATTGGAAATATCTTCCCAACATCATGGGATCCTAGTTGTGAACAGCAATTTTAGCTAGAACCAAAGATGTAAAGAGCAAGTATCGAGCTCGGTGGGTTATGAAATCTAATAGAAGTAGTTTGAAATTGAACGGAGGTCTTTTGTTAAGCAGTATTTCGAAGTAAACGCACACACTTTTGCCACACATTCCCATGCGGGGTAGGTCACGGATCCGCCACTTTGACTGGCAAAAATGTATGCGATTGATCATGCGCAAATACCGCTCAAGGCACAGAATGGTTCTAACGATGTGAAATCTCTGTTTTTACACTCCCTTATGACCACATGTGATGGAAATCAATTTCCAATTAGAGGTTTTAAAACCACAACTTCTCATTTTTACCAGTAGTGTTTTTTCTCGTCGTTGTTAACTTAACAACCTCGGAGAGAAACCCAGTAAGGTGTCGTATGCTGATCCTCTTATCAACATATTTTGATGGAAACCCCATCATTGAATAAATAAACTACTAATTATGTTATTTTTATTGCGTTTACTTCGAAATACTGCTTAACAAAAGCTCCACGCCTTAGCTCTAAATAATTCTGAATTCTAATAATTCAATTCTATTTATATTGAAACCTCTATCTAAAATAATAGTGACAGTGAAATGTAGAGTCTGTTAAGTTTAAACACAAGATTTCAAACACTTTTCTATGTGCGTATTTTAATTTTATTATTCAAGAAGGTATTGCAATAAAGAGTTTTATTTAAAGGCGCATTTTAGAATTCACGATATCATTTTCTCTTGTACGAACAATTTAGTAGAGTATAGCCTCCCCAGATTGATTAAAAGTTTCGAAACTAAAGAACAGCAATACAACGAATCAAGGCACAAAAAAG
>JASCZW010021441.1:0-10664 GCA_034211315.2 Aedes japonicus
TAGTTCACGGGACTTGAGAGAAGTTATCGGGTAAGATAAAATTTACAGAAATTAAGGAAACTTCAAAGAAGTTCGCGGATCTTTCGATAAGTCTTCAGAGCATAACAGAAGTCATCCTTGGAACTTTCAAGAAGACTTCAGAACTTCAGATAACTCTCCAGAATTTCAGAGAAGTTCCGAGAACTTCAGAGTAGTTCCGAGATCTTCAAAAAAGTTCCAAAAATTTCACTGAAGTTCCGAGAAGTTTAGAGAGCACCGATAACGTCAGGAAGTTTCTAACATTTCTGAAAAGTTCAGGGAAGTCAACGAAAGTTCAGAGAAGTCGCCGAAAGAACAGATAAATCCTCAAAACTTCAGAGAAGTCCTCGAAACTTCAGAGAATCTGACGTAACTTTAGATAAGTCAGAACTTCATATTATATAACAAAACTTCAGAAAAGTCCTCGGAACATAAGAAAAAAACACCAGAGAAGTACACGGATTTTCAGAGAAGTTCACAAATATTCAGAAAAGTCCTCAGAACTTTTGAGAAGTCCTTGACACTTCAGAGTAGACCTTCACACTTTAGAAAAATTGAAGTTTAAAGATGAACATCAGATTGGTTCACGGAAATTAAGAGAAGTCATCGGATAAGATTAGAAGATAAACATTAGAGAAATTCAGGGAACCTCAAAGAAGTTCACGGATCTTTCGACAGCAGTCCTTAGAACTTGAGAGAAGACTTCGAAACTTCAGATAATACTCCAGAATTTCAGAATATTCGAGAAATTCAGTAAAGTTCCGAGAAGTTTGGAGAGTTCCGATAACTTCAGGATGTTTCCAAAACTTCTGGAAATTTCAGAAAAGTCGTCGAAAGAACAGATTAATCTTCAAAACTGCAGATAAGTTCACTAAATTTTAGACAAGTCCTCAAAACTTCATATTTTATAACAAAGCTTCAGAAAAGACTTCGGAACATACGAAAGAAACACCAGAGATTTACACGGAACTTCAGAGAAGTTCACAAATCTTCAGAAAAGTCATCGCAATATTTGAAAAGTTCTTGCTACTTCAGAGAAGTTCTCGACACTTCAGAAAAATTCAAGTTTAGAGTAGTCCTCAGAACTTCATTAGTTAAGACAAGTCATCGTTAATTAGTTAAGAGAGGTACCACAAAAATTCAACTCAGTGAAAGCAGTGGTTCTACGCCCCAACCAAAGCAAAGTCATCGAATAAGACTAGGAGATACACTTTACAGACATTCAGGGAACTTCGAAGAAGTTTACGGGGCTTTTGGTAAGTCTTCAAAGCCTTAGAGACGACCATGAAATTTCAGAGAAGACTTCAGAACTTCAGATAACTCTCCAGAATTTCAGAAAAGTTCTGAGACCTTCAGAGAAGTTCCTAAAAAATTTGCGAAGTTCCGAGAACTTCATCAAAGTGCAGTGCAATTCAGAGAAGTTCTGAAAACTTCAGAGATGTTTCAAGAAGTTTGGAGAGTTCCGAGAACTTCTGAAAACTTAAGAGAAGTCCACGAAACACAAAAGAAGTCCTCGAAACTACAGATGAATTCTCAAAACATCAGAGAACTCCTCAGAACTTTAGAGAAGTTCACGGAACTTCAGAGAAGTTTCAAGAGCTTCAGAATATACAACGGAATTTCAAAAAAGTTCTTGAAACTTAATAAAGAAACACCAGAAAATTACACGGAACTTCAGAGAAGTTCACAAATCTTCAGAAAAGTCCTCAGAACTTTTGAGAAGTCCTTGCCACTTCAGTAAAATTCAAGTATAGAGAGGTCTTCAGAACTTCATTAGTTTGGAGAAATATCGGAAAAGATTAGGCGATAAATTTTACAGAAATTTAGGGACCTTCAAAGAAGTTCACCGATCTTTCGATAAGTCTTCGGAGCTTTAGAAAAGTCGCCCTTGGAATTTCAGAACTTCAGAGAAGTTCCGATAAATTCAGAGAAGACTTCAGAACTTCAGAGAAGTACCGAGAATTTCAAGAGAAGTTCCGAGAACTTCAGAAGGTTCCGAGAACTTTATAGAAGTGCAAAGCAATTGAGAGAAGTTCCGAAAACTTCAGAGATGTTTCAAGAAGTTTTCAAAACTTCTGAAAACTTCAGAGAAGTCAACAAAACAACAACACGAACAGCAACATGTTCAAGTACAGTAAAAAAAGGAGCAGCGATTGGCTCTATACGAAATTCATTTCGTGCGTTGTACGATTCAAGTGTAATGTAAGCATTTGACTGATGACAAGCAGTACGAATGTTGATTCCAATTAAGGACCCACGGGATCTAGTCCCTATCACTTCGAAGTTTGGGAGCACAAACCTCAAATACTATTAGGACTTCAGCCGTGAAATTTTCAAGAATCGTTTGCTCAACTGGAGCATCCATTGGCTAACAATTTGAGCGCTGTTTGTTTTGTTTTGTTTGTGATTTGAAGTCTCAAAAATCGTGAAGTGATAATTATCCTAACCTATCTATCGCATGAACAAAGGACTTTCTTCAGTTTCGGCTTGATGTCACATGTTTTTACAAATCAAGCGTTTGCGAATTTACGAAAGCATATTTTCAGTGTTAGCATGATTTGATCGATAATTACTATTATCAAATCAGAAATGAGCTTGTAAGGATTTGTGGCATTGTTTGAACGGTAGAGAATCATTTTTCGTTCATTTCTTTGCCGTTCCGAAAAAATAACTTACTTTTCAAAAAACTATACGAAAATTTCGTATGACCTACCATCTTACACCATGCGTGTTCTTCCTTCATAAGAATTTCCAGCAAACTACTGCTTTGTTTACCTTCTGTGATTGCATATTTTTGGAGTGAGATTAGCTTCTTTTATTCTAACAAAGATTTTTCGTTATTGAATTTACGAACTTTTCGTTAGTTTTCGTCTTTCATACGAGTATATTGCATTTGTTCAACAAAAAAAAATTTTCGACATTCTCAACGAATATTTTCATTATTGATTTATCTTAGAGAGATCAGAAAACGCCGTTGAATCGTTAAACATGTTAAAAGAGTATTCAACGTTTCGACCCACGAATATTCCTTCACAAGAGTTCCGTATATTCCTCAGTTTCAAGCGACCCGCACCACAATTCCACCTGGGAGTTGTGTAAATTAGACTTCCGAAATCGAACCCTCCCCCCGTCCTTCGCCACCCAACAAAGGACCAAAAATTTACATGTTAATGCACCACCAACGCCGCCTTGGCAAAAATACAGCAAAGCCAACTTTCTTCCACCTCCATGCGAATTCCCAACAAGTCGCTTGGTCGCCTGGGACGAGCAGAATGGGGCTGGCCGCCGCCGCCACCGCCGCCATCGCCGCCGCTGCTACACCACATTGCACCAAAAAAATAAATAACCAATATATCGCCCTGCCGAGCTTGGCGCTGCCGTTTGCCGTTTGCCTTCGGAAAACTTCCGTGTGGAGTTCCATGACCACGTTTCCAATGTGTGAATCCGAGGAGAAAATTAATGAAATAAAACAAAATACTACTGCTGCAGTAGGGAGTAAGTTTTCCCCGGTTTTCGGTTCTCGTCGTTCACGGACTTGGCTAATTTTCGGGAGTCCTGGTCCTCCGGCAGCCACCTCTTGGTCTCTCTCGGGATGGGAATTATGGATTGCAGTATAAACCGGGCGGTGTTGGGTTGCACAAAGTAGTAACAGACGGCCAGTGTCTGGTGGCTTCTATTATTTATGCCGGCTTATGGCATTTTCCCCTGGCAAAAGGGGGAAAGGTGTGAACATTCGCCTGGCAGATCGTTATGGCGTTGTTTGATGGCCGTAGAAATCAATATCATAACCATGAATAGCCATTTAAACCACCCGCAAAATGCCAGGCATCAAATTCGAAGCATCTAACTTTCTCCCCCAAAAATCGACTTTAAACTCGTAAAATGCCTTCGCATAACATTTTATAGATCAATTTCGAATTTACGCCCCCTGAAGGAAGAAGTTGTTATCGTTTCCTTTCCTTCCAAGACGTCGTCGTCGTCGTCGTCTGGTTCGAACGGAGACCAGAACCCCCGAAATCAATAGTAATCGCTTCTGATCCCGCCATCAACGCCGGCAGTAACTTTCTCACGTCAATAAATCCGGAGAAGCGAAAAAACAAACAGCTTATAGAGTTATTATTTTTTTATATCCTTGCCATCGGCCCCAAAAACGGGTCGATTCGATCACGTTCCAGCCGATGTAAACAAGATAATCACCTATCAGTGGCTCAAGTTCGAAGTTCCTACCCCCTCCAGTGAGGCGCTTTTTCCCTTTTTGTCGGTGGAAATTTGATACTGTTTATTTACTTTTCCGTTTTTCTTTCCGTTCCTCTTGGTGGTGTGAAAATTCCACCGTCAACAAATCAAGTGGAAAGTTTTCCACTTTCCTATCCCCACCGTTTGCCAGCGGGTTGAAAAAAAAAGAAAAAAAAAGTGTGGCATAAACCAATAACAATAAAATCCTTTCTGTTGCCCTCGCCGCCGCCTTCTTCGATTTTCCGAGAAGCAAGCAACTTCTTGAACGAAAGAGCAAACAGCGACCGGAATTTGTGTAAACATCCTCCTCCGCCTTCGATCGGGAACCTTTTTCGCCTGTGATTGCATCATCAGGTTGCTGCAAGTCATCCGGGGGAGGGGGACAAATCTCAGCTCAATAAAGACAACTTTTTTCCTTAGAAAATGGAAGAAAAAAAAACAGCCTACCTTTAGGGGTCGAACAATTTATCGCTTTCCTACCCCCCTCCACTGAACAGTTGCGGTGCTTTTCCGGGGAAGGTGATTGGAAAATTGAGCTGAAAAGTGATCCCGAACCTGTTTGGAATATTTATTCTGACGCCTCCTCCGTGTCCAGGAGTTTATGCAGGCCGTCTTGCAAGACGATGGATGCAAATGAGGGTCTTCTTCGCCCGGTCTTCTTCTCCCGGTCTTCTCTCGGTCAGATTTTCAATTTTCCCAATGCCTTTGATCCCTCCCTGACAAAGACACACACAATCACACCCGGCGAAGGATAGAGGGAAGTGATGATAAATCAAAGTGGACCAGCCCTAAGTAAACAACCAGCAGCTGTTCCCGGTCTCGAAGAAAGTCGTTGAAAAGGGCATCTCGCCCGTTCGACCTTTCATCGGAGGGGAGCGAAGGTCACTAAGTGGATTTAGGAGTGTATCTAGCTAATTCTTCAAGTGTTCAACGAGGCGAGGAGGTCCTTTGAAGTGTGTGTGTTTTTTTTCTTCTTCTCGAAGGTGCCAAAAAGCTGGCTCAGAACGGCGGAAATCACCGAGCGATTGTCGACTTGCCCGCCCAACAACAACAACGACAATGGAGGCCGCAGTAGGCGGGATCACGCGTCAATGATGGTTTGACACAGGGATGCCATATTTACAGACAATTCTGTAAATTTGCAGACTTTTCATTTTTGCTGCAGACTTTTTTATCGATGCAGACATTTAACAGATATTTTATATATGTTGCAGACTTTTACAGACATTTGAATAAAATCTAAATCTATATACAGGTACACCTCGATAGTACGTCCATCAACTTTCTCACTTCAAATCGCAATTGCATAAAAAGTACTGATTGTATCTGAAATCTAATATAACCAAAAGAATGAGAAACCTTCTGCTCATTCTTTTGTTTGTATGAGATTTCAGATCAATCCGTAGTTTTTATGCGATTGCGATTTTAAGTGAGAAATATGATGTACGTACTATCGAGGTATACCTGTATATAAAAATGGATTTCTGTCTGTCTGTCTGTCTGAACGTAATAGACTCGAAGACTACTGAACCGATCGGCGTGAAATTTTGTATGCAAGGATTTTTGAGGCCGGGGCAGGTTCTTATGATGGTTTGAGACCTCTCCCTTCACTGGAAAGGGCAGCTCCCATACAAATGAAACACAAATTTCTACATAACTCGAGAACTAATCAAGTATAAGAAACCATGTTTAGCATGTGTGAGTTTTTGAAGGCAAAAAAGGTTTTTATGGTAGCTTGAAAACCTTTCCCGTCATAAAAAGCGGGGGGGCTCCCATACAAATAAAACACAATATTCTGCATAACTCGGGAACTAATCGAGCAAACGGAACGAAATTTAGTATGTGGTGGTTTTTGAGAACAAAAAAATGTTTCTTTGTTGGTTTGAGACCCCTCCCCATCCTAAAGGGGGGGGGGCTCCAATACAAATGAATTACAATATTGTGCATGACTCGAGAACTAATCAAGCAAATGGAACCAAATTTAGTATGTGGTGGTTTTTGAAGACAAAAAATGGTTTTATGTTGATTTGAGACCCCTCCCCTTTCTGAAAGGGGGGAGATCCCATACAAATGAAACGCAAATCCTTGCATAACTCGAGAACTAATCAGTGAAATGGAACCAAATTTGGCATGTGGAAGTTTTTGAAGGAGAGAAATGTTTCTATGGTGATTTGAGACTCTTCCGCCATATGAGGAGGGAAGGGGGGGGGGGGGGGGCTCTCAAACAAATGGAACACAAATTTCTGCATAACTCGAGAAATAATAAAGCATATGCAACCAAATTTGGAATGGACGAGTTTTTTAAGACATGAAATGTTTTTAAGGTGGTTCAAAGCCCCTCCTCCCTCTAAAAATGGGGGCTCTCATACAAATGAAACTCAAATTTCAACCAAACATGAGAACTATGCCTACTGCTTTGCAAATTTGTATGCATTGGTTTTTGGGTCCGGGAAAGCATCTTATGATAGTTTGAGACCCCTCCCGCTTCTAGAAAGAAGGGGTCCTATGCAAATGAAAAACACATTCCTACATAACTCGAGAACTAATCAAGCAAATGGAACCAAAATTGGTATGGGTGAGTTTTTGAAGGCAAAACATGTTTTTATGGTGGTTTGAAGCCCCTCCTCCCTCTGGAAAAAGGGGCCTCCATAAAAATGAAACACGAATTTCTGCAAAGCTCGAGTTCTTGGAATTGGAGTTCTTCAAATGGAACCAACTTTGGCTTGTGGGGGTTTTTGGGCAGGATTTTTTTCTTAGGTGGTTCGAGACGCCTTCCCTCTGAAGAGGGGGAAGGAGGGCTCTTAAACCAATGAAACAGAAATTTGAACCAAACATGAGAATTATCCATGCAACTAAAACACAAAATGTGTATTTCTCGGGTAAGAAGCATATTCTGATAGAAGTTTGAACCCCCTTTTAGTCAAGAATTGGTTGAGTTGCTCTCAGTGCTACATTATGCACATTATGAAGTTAATCTTAGGTTATGCAAGAGAAAATTACGTACAAACTGACAGGATACGGGATCGTTTGTCTTTGAAAGCTTCTACGCAGAAAGCAAAACCGGTAGAAACTACCGGTCCAAGGGTTAAATTAATATCACAAACCTTTTTTTGCATAAATAACACACACAAAAGCAAACAAAAGTATTTTCACCAGATTCATTCATTACAAAAACTTAAAACGCGCCAGTTCTATAAATTTTTTATTTATTTAGTTTGCAAGGCTCGCACCGGCTCAGCTAGTTCCAAATAAAAAGGTATTCTATGAAGCTCGGTTTTAGAACGTATGAGAATCTGAACAGTATAGTAGATTCTGTAAGAAGCTTTGTTTTTTAAATATTTTTAAATAGCGTAGGTAGGGTAGGGAACGGCTTAAGCACCCCAAGATCCTATTTCAAGCACACAGTATGGTGCTTCACTACATGGAGCACCATATTGCAAAAAATGAGCGTTGTAGGTTAACGTTCACCCCGTGCTTGGAATAGGGTTTTGGGGCACTTAAGCCGTTCCCTACCCTATAACACCGACAAACCGACTTCAAACTCGATCTTCACTTTTGATCAAGAATCCATTACAACCGATTCAAATGTTCAGCGATCCCATCTGTCAAAACTTATAAAATCATTTTATCTAGATAAAATTAATTTGTTCAGAATTCCTCAGACATGAACCTTCTTATCATGTTACCTAGCGTGTGCTAGTAGTAATCTTTGAGGAAACGAAAGCGGTGTGCCACTTGGAGACACTATGAACCCGGAGATTAGCAGTTTATGACCCCCTTCCGAGGGTAACATAGAGTCTCTATGGTAGTGTTAGATCCCATCCGTAAGAGATGGGGTTTATAAATGCAATTTCTCTACCATAAATTCACCACAAAAAATACAATGATTTTCACTGCTATTGTCACCATGAAAATTCATGCAAACCATTGGTAATACTGGTTCATTGCAATTAAGTCACAACAAGTTTTATCAAATGTGGAAGTTTTACAGCAATACAAATCATATTTGAAAAATTTACTGTAGAAAAGGGGTTTGAGAGTATTTTAACCAAGAAGCAATCAGTTCTATCTATCAACTAAACCATAAATTTGAGCTTTAACAACCCATACCTGCTTATAAAAATACGACTAAACTCACTAATAAGGTATAGCTAAATAAGTCCAGATTGGGTGTCAGAGCACAAATCTTATTTCTTATACTAGACTGAAAGCAAATATACTGTATTAACAATATAAGTCACTTCCTTCTTCCACCTACACATTTTAGGCGACCCGTGTAGCGCTGCCAACAGAACCATCTGGTGTTAAGAAAGGTAATCAAAATATATTTAACCCTAAAATTTAGGTTAATTCATTCGACCGTGAATCCACGGTTAAACTAATATACTCTTTTTATGAGTATTTTTTACGCACACAGAGAAAACATTGATTGTAAATTTAACCATTATTGGGGATGAGGATGACTAGGGCCAAATAATGATACAAACTATCAACACGAAAAACGTAATCAAGATGGTCTTGTACCATGTGACAACTTCGTAGTCTGAACAAGGTATAACGCAGAAACGTCAAAATGTGCTTTTTATGCCTTGTTTATGCCTTGTTCAAATGTAGGCTTGTAACAAAATACAAGGGTGTTTTGAAAAGTATCTACAAAGAAAACGTCATCAAGATAGCCTTTTTATACAATACTATCTTGATGACGTTTTACATGTTGATATTTTCTGTAGCACCCTTGTATTATGTTACAATTCAGGAGTCTGAACAAGGCATTACTCCTAGAAGAGAATTAATTTTCCCCATATCAATGAAGCAATGTCAGGAAACAAGCTTACACAGAAAAGAATCTTGCAGTAAAAACTGCCATTTTACATGACTATGCCTATTTTCAAAACTAACATTTAATTTTAGTCAAGTTTACTATGTTTATGATTCAGCCTTCAAAATGTGTGGTATATTTGTCAAACCTCATGTTGATATCAACCCCACCATTGATATAATCGCAGGCATGGTAAAATCAAACGCATTTTTAGTCAAGTGTAATTTTTTGGTGTTTGCGCTTAATTTAACCCTTCTACTGCGTTTTTTATGCGTGTAGTTTAATTTAAACTGTATTACAGTTTGAAACATATACATATAATCTTATTTTCTAATCAAGATGATAATTGCTTGACGCATTTTTAAAAACCTTCTTTTGTCAGTAATATTTACTCATAAATGACATTGTCACGTGTGTACAAACTACGCGTTTTTAAAATTATAAAAATGAGTAAAAGCTTTTCTTGACATATGCACAGTTAAATTAATAATGAGTTAATGGAATACACTACTTTTATGAATTGAGGATCATTTTCAAGCCAAAATTTTATCTAATTGGATCAATGCATCTCTACTTCGTAATATTTGAAAATAAAAAATGGTAATCAATAATAATAATTGCAAGCCAAATTTCTCGCTTTATTTCCAACAGACGATCTATTTCCTATCCTGCTCAAGTTGCAACAAATCAAAGTTGCTTTTTTCATGACATTCGTAGCTGGCAACAAGCCGAAGTTGCAGCGAGGAGGCAAGTCACTCGGCCACCATGTGGTAACACCCTTTCAAACACACTTCTGAAAGCTAAATTCATTACTGACACCACTTACACGAATCGATTGTTTGTTTTCTCATTATTTTATTTTTCTCTCGCTTGCACTGATGTGATTCAAATGATGGAAAAGTCTACGCTCCATACAAAATTTTAAAAAAAATTCTGGAGAAAAGTCTAAGAGGGTGGAAGGGGGTCTGAGGTCTTCAAAAATGAGTCTACGCGGTTAATGAACAGGCCCAAAGATAAATCAAAGTTACGCGAGTTGACAGCTTCTCGATTTAAACTACAAAAAAATCCCTATTACTCAAAAAAATTATTTCATAGCAGTAAGTTTCATTGTTGTGTTTTTTTTTTATTAATGTAATGAAAATAATTTTCGTTAATTGAACTTTTTAATGTAACGAAAAATTTACTCTGTAATTCATTGTTGTTTAATGGATATTTTTTGGCATTGAAAAATAAATCTGTTGAATTTATCAAATGAAAACTAAATTTTGATTTTAAAATACAAAACTGAAAAGACTGTTATAGGAAAAAAAAACTATACCCAATTGTGTCATCTATGCAAATGCTCAAAAAATATTAAACGATAGTGTAAGTTTGCACACAATCTAAGCAATAGATGCAGGAATGATTGCATTATTACACATATTGCGAAAATGACATAACTCGCTCTCTAATTACGTCTTTTCGTTGCAAGAAGTCTAATATTGCAAAAATTATGATTTACAGACTTTTTTAGACATTTCCAGACATTTCAATGTTTTTTCGCTGACATTTGAAAAAAAATATCTGGCATCCCTGGTTTGAAGTTTCTGCT
>JASCZW010021442.1:0-10666 GCA_034211315.2 Aedes japonicus
ACGTTGTTTATATTTTTTTCAAAGGAACATACTGCTAGTGACTGTTTTGTGACAATAATCAATCAAAACTTGCAAGCATTTTTATTTCAGTGAAACATATATTCGTCAACTATAGTTTCATCATTCAAAACTCATATGTACACATATACACGGTGTTCAATAAGTTCGGATACACTTTCAAAATTTGTTAAAAAAATGAAAACATGTTTTTTATTTTTTGGATTTATGTTATTGAAAGCTATGTTTACAAGGAACGTTTACAACATTTCTCTTGAATGACCCCCTTTGTACTCCTTAACGAGCTTCAAACGTTTCTCGAACGCGTCGCAGGCGGCACGCACGGACTGCATGGGCATTTCGTCCCAGATTTTGAGAATTACCGTCTTGAAATGATCCAAAGTGCTGACCTTGTATTCGTTCAGCTTCGCCATCATATAGGACCAAACAAAAAGTCGAGAGGATTCAAGTCCGGGGAGCTGGGAGGCCACAAAGTTTTGTCCAGAAAGTCGGTTAAATTGTCCCGACACCAGGCTTGAACCACATTTGCCGTATGGGCTGGTGCACCGTCCTGCTGGAACACGTAGTGCTCATCGCCGTAGAGGCTTCGGAGACTGGGGGCAACAACCTTTTCCAAAACCTCAGTTTTGTAGTACGCCGCGTTGATTTTGACGTTTTTTTCAATAAACACCAAGCGTAGCTTACCACGTTTGCATACTGCCCCCAAACCATCACCGACGCGGCACTTTGGAACCGAGGGATGTTTATATTGGATTCAGGAATGCTGTCCCTCGATGGCGCCCACACCCGGTCATTTTGCACATCAGTGCGGCTGCTGCAGCACGAACAGTTTCTCGTCCGAAAAACAAACTCCTGACCAGCGTGCCGAGAGAGGATCCTCTTAGCTCGATCCAACCGCTTTTTGCTGGTAGCCTCCGAAACGCCATGGACCTTACGTTTTTTGTAAGGCCTGAAACCAAGGTCCTTGGTGAGTATGGTGTGAGCGGTTCCAATGGAAACGTTGAGATCTGCAGCCGATTTCCGGATTGAGCGGTTCTTTTTGCGCCGAATTCGCTCCCTCACGATCTTGATGACCCGTGGCGTCCTCCTGAACGCGGCCGACCGGATCTCGCACGGTCATTGGTCGAGGACGTCTCCCGGTATCGCCTGATGGTCGTGTAGACAAAGTTCCGCTTGACCCCATGCGATTTCAGCAGCCGGAATATATCGCCGGGTCGCTCACCGTTCAAAAACGCTTAATTACGAAGTCCCGATACTCTTTCATCGCGCGTAACAAACGAACAACAACTAACAGAATGTCAACACCGCGCACATTCGGTAGCGTATGAATGAAGCTAAAGCTGACACCAATACCAATGCAGAATATGTACATGGCGCATACCTACGCAATGATGAAAACTTGTATTCGAACTTATTGAACACCGTGTAGAGAAATTCAATTCGGGCATCTTCAGCTTTTGTAATATGTGCTGACAAACTTTTCAAAGATAAGGGCCACACAACTCCCAAAAAAGTAGGGTTATCTGAATCAATCAGGTTTTGAACCCAAGATCGCTGTGTAACTTATTGTATTTCCCGTAACTAAATTCTATCTTTTGGTCTGTCCTGACCAGGTTACTTCAATGTTCTTTTCTATCTTTTTAGCGTCAAAGTAGCTAATACCCTAGGTGGCTTCCTTTATTAAACAGTCACACAATTGATTTGCTAGCATAAAAATGACTACACCCTGTCAACCAAATGATTAAAAAAGACGCATTTGCTTGCAACGAATACTTAATCAAAAAAGGATGGTCACTGTTCGAGCAGAAACACAAAACTTAATCCAATAATAACAAAGACAAAAGCTGTTTGTGATTGTCGGAGAAAATGACAATGGAAATGTTGCAAATCTTCTCCGATGGAATAATGAGAAGAAAAACAAATGCTGTATGAAAACAGTGTGTCCTTAAATAAATGGTAGGTTACAATTTTTGTGATTAATTGTTGAAGAATGGTTATAAGAGAGAGAGCAGGAGAGGGAGCAGAAAAATTGAAGAAGCAGAACCAAACCTATTGTGAATGTACTTGTAAATAAAGAACACTGCGCTGTGGTTGATTGTTTGTTTCATTTACACACCGTGTCCAATATATTCTCATACACTTTTTGCTTTCCGAAGTTGGCATCTAAGAGCGTCCGTAGCGGTGCGCGACTAAAAATTGAAAAAAATCAAAAATTGAGTTGATCCACTTTTTAACGAAAATTGAGTAACATTTCCGTGAGAGAAAAAAAGATAGCATACAGTTGTACTCAAAAATTGAGTAAAGTGAAGCGGGAGTGTATATTCGATCGCCCTCACCATCACTTCAACTAAAAGCGCTAGCAAAATTGTGGCGCGACTATCGGAAAGCATCAGGCGCTCGAATTTAGCAACGCAATAGTGGCGCGACAGAGGGTTGCTATTCGACAGCCAATTGTCAAAAATCTCCAATTGGTTTGTTGTTTATTTTTGTTTACGTAATCAGGATTAGTGACAAATTTTGAATTTGATTTAAAGAAAATTATTACTTTATGAGCATGAGCATGAGCATGAGCATGATTGACCGCCCACGGATGCAATTCCGTTATTGCTAGATCAGCTGTATTTACACAAAGAACCAACAGATGATGTTTTGGACTAACATACATCTTCAAAGTGTAAAAACTGGTGACCCATTATAAAGCAATACCGGCGCCGGCCGTGTCCGAATGCTAGTCAAGTAGGGAGTGGGAAGGAACGTGTTGACATGATGCTCGCTTTGAAGGAAGCCGAGAAATCCTCTGCACTTCCACGAGACATCACTGGGATGTTGGATAGTTGGGGAAAGGTTAGCAGCAGGGCTCGTTTTGGTTAACGGTACGCTGTAGTGATCCTCATAGCAAGAGATATGCGGAAGCAGCCATTTTTGAGCCAATCGTGCAGCGAGAGCTGTCAAATCTGAGCCAATCATGTAGATTTTGTACTGTGGCAAGTGTTATCAGCCTCTGTGAAGAAAATAAACACCGCTGCCAAATAGTTCATCAAATTTCCACACATCTCCCGCCACGAGGATCACTATTACGATGAAAGTATGCACTCCCGTTTCACCCCCACAACCCCCGAGCACAACTATACGCCATCCCACCCTCGCACACGGAAATGCCACCCAACTCCCGCTAAAAGTGGATCAACTCAATTATGAGTTGATCCACCCTCAACGAAAACCGAGCAACACCCCGCGTGAGAAAAAGAGACAGCACACAACTGCACCCAAAAACTGAGCAAAATGAAACGGGAGTGTGTAGCACTATCCGCCAAAAGCAATGGACCGCTCCGATGTGGCTGAAAAGAGACAAGAGGCAAGTACAATGAAAAACAAAACAAAATAGATCAAATAAAACAGGATACTAGATATTGTCTTCAAAATATGGTAGAAATAAATTATTTGTCGCTTCGCAGACCAGCTCTCCTCGGTGTCCTAGATGGCCAAGTCCTGTTGGACTCGCAGCTGCTGTCGTCGTCACTTGTTCACATCAAGACGGCCGTTGCCGACATTTTTGAAGCCTTCCGGTAGCAACACGATATCTGCGTCTAATACACTTTTCTTGCACCGACTAATTTACAATGTAAAGGCCAGTATCGACCCAAAAAGCAGAGAGGCTACAGAATGTTATTCAATATTACCAAGCGGAAATTTGACAATTGAGCCCGCACACCGAATCAAAATTCACCGCAGCACAGTTGTGGTATTTTTCTTGAAAATCCAGTTCACTCTCTTAAAGAAAATTATTACTTTATCAACTTTAAGTCATGAGTCGATAGGTAGGGTCCAGGTGGTGGAGTCGTCTCTCTGGCGTTGGTGATTGTCACCATGTGAAGAAATAGGCCGACGGAAAATAAATAAATAAAAAAAAAATTAAGTAAATTTGGTTTAATAATAAGAGTTTTATCAATAGGGTCATGCAATGCCTTTTTCGTGTTTTCTCCTGGGTAGATTTTTGGTTGACATGAAAGAATATCATTAGCCACAAAGGCCGCTCTGGCCACCTCTGGGGACCTGCAGGAGATGCTTTGCGCCAAACCACGTGGTGCGATGGTTTTTTCTTCATTTTTTTTAATTCTTTTTCTTCAGACTTTCGGTAGGCCTGAAAAGAACCATTAGCCACATTGGCCTCTCTCGAAACTTCTGAGGTGCCCCGGGGGAACCTGTAGGAGGGGACATTTGTGTTTTTGCACCAAACCACGTCGTGCGACAGCTCTTTCTTTTTTATTTCACCTGGAGAGTTCTTCGGTAGGCATGAAAAGAATAATTTACCACAATGGCCCTCCGGAAACCCTCTGGGGTGATTTGACGAAACTTATACACCCAAAATAAATTTCACATAATCAGTGGAAAATATCCACTAGAAATTCGCTTAACTTTCGTGTGATTCAGGAAGTGGAAAATGCTTCGCAACATCCAGTCAATCTTATGTGTCCAGTTAAATGTATATGTTTAGTCAAGTAGAATTTCTTTTTCTACGTGATAATCACGTAGTAGTCACTTATTGTAGTATTGGAAAATATATACTTGTGTTTCCACTAGTAGCTAAGTGAAAGATTTTTTCAGTGTAGGAAAGGACATTTATATTTTTGTATCCAAACCCCAGTGGTTCCCAGCGAGACCACTGAAACCAATGGTTCTTTTCATGCCAACCGAACGTCTCTCCAAGAGAAATCACGAACAAAGACCCATCGCAATTGACTATGTTTATGAAGATCACCGAATCTGTCACACTGATGATGGAGCACTAGCTTAGCAGCGACCGATACAGAATACGGTAACAAAATATAGTAGCGACCGGTGTGAGATTTAGTGACTTAACTAAAATGACAGCTCGAAGCGCTAGTATTTTAGTTGTCCAGATAGTTGCGCCCGATACGGATGCTCTAATTATGCTACTATCGGTTGCCGACGAGAACGAGAAATAACATTGGAATTCCGAAAGTAAAAGTGACAGCTCCCGTTAGTTTATGTGGAAAGCTTACAAATTCAAATTTCTTTTCAATTCTTACTTTTCCGTTTCAGCTAACGGAATTTAACATGGGTTTAGTATAGGAAAAGAAATTTCTTTCGAACACGATACCAATCTTAATGATTCGCCCCTTATAACATATTTCTCATGAACACACCCTCAAATATTCTGTCAAATTAACACAGCGAATCAAAACAAAGGCAAAAGTTCCAGTAGAAAATGCGCAAGAATATATCGCAAGGCGCTAGCTGCAAGGTATACTTCAGACCAAGGCATATCCAACAGTGAACCAACACCAAATCGCTAGTTTCATATTGCTTGTTATTAATACCACAGCCATTCAAGCTTGAATCTCAGCATGAGTAAAATTCCATAACCGTTAATCTAAAAGGAATTGCCAAATAACAATAAGCAACTACCAGCTAGCAAATCTGTCAGTTTTGATGCCGCTATGTAGTATCTTATTGCACGTCAATACATCGTGTCAATATCAAGTGGCGTGTGGGGAACGTCGGCATGGTATTTTGACATACTAGCAGATGCCGCAACTTCGCTACATCAATGGGCAATTCGACTAAGTAAACTACCCGGCGTTAGTGTACGTAGCGATGTCTGATTTTCTGAATTAATCGATTAACGATTAATCGCGTTAGGGCGCCCCCAGGGTGGAAGCGATCGCAATGCGATGCGAAGTTTGACAGATCGCGCGATGTCGCGCGACCAACCTCCGCACATTTAAACAAAGCTAAAACATAGCTAACACACCATAGTGGACGCGACGCGATTCAACGCGATGAGCGATTTCCTGCGATCGAACAGTACGTGCACTTGTTTGTCGCTCGGTGTCGCGCGATCATATATCTTCTTCTTCTTTTTTAGATTTTTTTTTTATCGAAACCAAACCGCTTCGACTTATTGTCCAAAATTTCAAAATTCGTGTGCATTATGGCGGAAGATGGATCTTTCGAAGCGAATGGAAATGATATGGAGATGATTTTCGGTTCATTTTCCTTCGTGAAAAGTGCTTCTAATCGCGTTCACTATGAGTATCAAATCGCGTAGATTATCGATTCGATTAGGATCGCGTCGCATCGCGTCGCGTCGCGTCGCAATCGCTTCCACTATGGGGTCCACCTTAGTGTTGTAGAGTTAATCGAATAGTTCGATTAATCGTCCACAGTTAATCGATAACCTTGAGTAGTTCGATTAGTTTTCAGCATTTTCAAAATATGAAATAATTGAATAATTAACACTTTAGTTATCATTTTAACGACTGTTCGTTCATTCCTTAATATAATATAACATAATTGATCCAACAAAAATACGATTGCTATGTATTCTAGATCTTGTTTTCGCTACATGCTATCATGAATGGAATTCAAAGGGATTTTGTCCAAGTCAGGACCAGATAAACGGATTCTCTTGGTGATTACTTGACCAGCCTTAATAAATAATCGTTCTGAAGGTACGGAAGTCGCGGATATACAAAAGTATTTCATCGCTACTTTAAACAGGTTTGGGTATTGATTTCGAATAGTTTTCCAAGTCAACAATGGGTCGCTAGTCCTCGATACTAACGGCGCATTTAGATATTGTCTTAGTTCCACTTCCTCTTCCGGATAGTACAGGAGGGATCCCGCACTATACGGAATATGTGCGTGATTTACATCTGACACTAAACTCGTGAAATGACAAAAAATCGTCTGATATTTCCTGTTATGGTGCGTTATTTATGCGGGACATCGAATCGGTTTCCATCCTATTGCACCATCCTTAGTTTGTCCACCAAAACAGTAGAAATTAAAGGCTATAATTGAGGAATTTCGAAGTGAATTTCTTAAATCGTGGATCACGAAATGTTGCAATTCTAGAATTTTTTTCATTAGGGCGAATTTAACATTGAGAGACTCTCTTTGACTACTTTCTCTTTCATTCGTATTCCAATCACCTGTACGTTTTTCATTCTACTATTTGTAGAGTATGCTAGCCAGCACTGTTGTGTTTCGATCTGTACTAAAGGATGCCTCGAAAGTGTTATAATGACGCTGTAATGAATGAAAGAGAGTGAGCCCGGAGAGAATCTCTCAATGTTATATCCACCATAATGAAAAAAAAATTATAGAATTTTCAGCAACCTCACTTTTTCAATGTCCTTGAAATATTTCCAAATGAAGTGTAATATCAACAATCAATATGCAACTAGCGATTTGAAATTGGTTCACTGTTGTAGTACCCCTTGGTCCGAAGCTCGGTCCGAAGTACACCTTGAAGCTAGCACCTTGCTGTAAATATTTCTCCCTTTAATGGCACAGACCTGTTGGTCCATATTAACAATAAATATTTGCGCCGTTGTTTTGATTTGCTGTGTTATTTTGACATAATGTATGAGAGTGTGTTCGTGTGAGTTCATTATAAGGGGCGCATTATTAAGCATGGGACCGAGCTTGGGACCGATGCGCTAGTACTGACTGAGCCAAGAAAAAAAAATCGTATTTGTTCGGTACCTACTTAGAGTCTTAGAGTTAGTCTATGGTAATATCCAAGGGGTGAGTCGCTCAGCACAATATCTCGTGTGCCCATTTTTTTTAGTGTGCCTCTAAGCGTTACGATGAGTCCTGATGTTCCGATCGTGGTGCAAATATGTGCCCATGTGTGCCACGGTTATTTGACAGTTCAATCGTTATGTTTTGGTTACGCATGGTAACCGGGTGATTGATTTGTTTTGCTTTGCCAAACTTTTGATAACAACTTTTAGTGATGGTAGATAAATAATGGAGCTCGAGATGCTAATAGCTGAAAGTAAGTGCGAGAATACTTATAAACTGTTGTATATTTAAAATTACTGCATCCTCTTTTTCAGCAGTTCACGTAAGCCTGCGAGAACAACGAAGGAGATGTGTTCGAGCGTGAACAAGTCCAGATTTGAAGGTCTTTCTTCGCTGCCGTAGCAGCCACCAAAAAGCACGAAGTCCGGGAGTACTGACCAGGGGCTTGGGTTGCAACAAGCCCTTTGTGTATAGGAAACAAGCACTTAATTCTTCAAAGTTAGGCTGTCCTAGCTCTTCGGCCCTTTAACTAGGGTTCAAACGACGCACTTGAAGCCAAATAGCCACTTACTAAAGCTCCAACACCGAAGGGATAAAAAAATATTACCGCTGCACCACCGAAAGCGCCAAAGTCCCTATCCACCTGGGGACTTGTGATATTTCACACACGGAAAGCAACACAAAGGCGAGACTGAAATCGACCGTTTCGTTTGAATTGTAATTCGGAACTGATTTCTTGTTTCTAATAGGGCTATGAACATAGGAATAGAATGTGGGTTTACAAACGAAGATGTGATCGTTGCACGATCGATGATCTCGATCGGTGTGCATCGATTCGGTCATGTTGGAATAGGGTGTTGTGTGGCGGCTACGGTAGTTGTTCACGGTGTTTCTTCAACAAGACGAAACTCCACCCTATAACTGGCTTGATATCTATTCAAATCAAAATGACAATAATTTGGAAACTGTAAATCTTAGAAATTTGGTTTTATTATATAGGTTCCTTGATTACATCTTCAGAAGGTTTTCCAAAGCTTATTGAACCTTGAACACAGATAGGCATTGCTGTGGCTTACGAACTGCGCTGTAACAGGACTGATTTGTTACTATCGATGTCCATGTGTCCGTATATGTTTGACATCGTTTTGAAATGAGCAATCTGGTATTCGGAAATAAACATTATTTCTCTGCCTGGTCAGGCAGACAGTGACGGATGTGATGATTGTGGGATTGAGTAAATACTTAATACTTTTTTGTTCATGATATTGGCAGGATCCAGGAAGCACATCACTTCTCTCAGCCCTGATCCACAGGTCCTCTTCAGTCTCTCGGATCCTCTCGGTGGTTAGCTGTGACAGTGGCAGGCTGCAGAGGTTTTTCTTTTGAAATTATTTCGAATATAAAGGTTGATGGTTCCATAACCCGCCTTTATGTGCCTTTAATTGAAGCTGCGAAGTGATATCATGTCACGACTTATTAATTTAATCACTTACCTCATCCACTGTTCCACTCAAGATCTTGCCTCAACAATCAGCCTCAACAACAAAACTCTAAAATTCACTTATAATAGATTCTTTCTAAAACTTTTTTGTGTTGTGTAGCATAACAAACAAATCAAAACAACACAACAAAAACTTACAACGTCAATTTTCCAGGGCTGCTAGATTATATCTTCAAAAGATACAAATTTCAAAAAGTGTGCCACAGAGTGCCACACATGTTCCGTTATGGTGTAAAATTTCCAACAACGGTGTGGTTGGCACACTGTTCTTAGCGACTTACCCCTTGGTAATATCCTTTCCTGCAAAACAATGGCTTCCTTTGACTGAAGTTCCATATTTGCATAGCTCTGAAAGTATTTAGTTTATAAATGAACACTGAGGTAAGGTTCATTCCAATTTCAATTATTTACTATTTTCAATAAGTGCACTAGAGGAATGATCTTGCTTCAAGTTACAAGGATGATGGCGCTTATCATCGAATTGATTGTTTAATGCATTACCATTATGAGCACCGCTTTGAAACACATGAAACTTTTGTAAAGTTGATTCTCCAATCTTTACAATAATTTTGAAGTAAATTGGCTATGCATGACCTCGTTTTCGATTGGTCGCATTTCGATACTCCCAACAAGCAACATGTTAGCTGAGAATCTGGAGATTTTATAATATATAAAATTATGATGACCCGTAACGCTGGTAGATCACCTTTTCGTGGTGCGTTACGGGGTATCAGATCTACCACCAAACCCTAGTCCGAATTAATTCAAACTAGGAACATATTTGTTTTTGTAGTCAAAGGAACGTATAATTGGCCTTATTACATTTTATGTCTTGTGAAAAGTGACAATACTCAGGTTGCCACCGAGGATGAGCTTGGAATAAAGAAAACATGATAATCTTCATTTATGAGAATTCTCATTTTCTATTTGATGTTCTATAGTTTGAATTGGTTATGACTAGGTTCTGATGCATGGTCACTATCGGAGTTATTGTTTGTTTTGTTTGCAATGAATCCGGTTTTGACTGATAAAGGGGCGCGCCTTTGAAGAGTGCTGTCGCTCACAAAGGGTTTAAACAGCGGAAACTTTCAATTAAACCTGATTCATTGCCGACAAAACAAACAATGACAACTGTAACAACACCGAATACTTCATCATTTCTCAATAGTGATGAAGTAACTCGACATGCACTAAACAAAGGCTACGGGATAAACTACAATAGATCAAATTACTGGTCGCAGTGGTTTATGTCCCGAACAGAGGAAAAAAAAATGTTTGACTATAAAGTATAGAAAAAAAATGTATTTTTTTATTTTTTAAAAAATATTTTTTTATTTTAATGAATCGAGAGGTTAATCAAAGCAAATTAATCGAGTAGTCCGATTACTGAGTTTCATCTAATCGATTAAAAATTACTCGATTATATGGGCTATTAATCGATTAATCGATACATAATCAGATCGTCCCTAAGTGTACGAGCAATTGCTGACGCTAGCGCTTGAAAGCGATTCGAAATGTACAAAAAAGTTATCGATTAATTTTTGTTCTTGCCTATAGTTTGCTTTCACAACAAAACCGTTCAAACCGTCA
>JASCZW010021443.1:0-10671 GCA_034211315.2 Aedes japonicus
ACCCTTATTCCAATTTTTTTTACTTAACTGATAAACATAAACAATTTTTTCGCGATTTTATTGACGATAGAAAGTAGCCCCATCATTTTAAGTATCCTAAATGTTCACTTTTAAGCACAAAGAAGGAAGTCTATAGACTGTTCCTAAAGTGGGAACTCGGATGGAACACTTACATACAATAAAGTAAAACGCACGAAGTTTTATCGAGGGAAAAACACATTTGATACTAATGCTTGTTTTGTTTACGTACTACATAAAAACATACATTCAAGGTTGTCAAAAATGAAACACTGTCCTACAGAAAAGTCAGTAAGAAGAAAGGGATTACTTCCTTAATAGTTCCGAAGCTTGAAAATGCGTGGTTTTTCTTCCGAACAAAGAAAACAGATTGTGAACAAACGGTGCACCGTCAGTGGTCTTTCGACCAGAAAACTGGCTAAGGAAGAAGGTGTGAGCGTCGAAGCAGTTCAAATCGCATTACGGAAGTATCAACAACAGTGCTCCTTCGTAAATTCGCCGAGATGGGGTAGAAAACCCGGTCCCGCTGACCCTACAATCGACCAAAAGCTAAGGGACTGTTTCAAGCGTCATCCTTCGGTCAGTCCTAGATGTGACGAAAAAGCTAAGTACATCGACGACGACTGTTCTGCGTACCAAGGAGAGAATAGGCCTGCAGATTTGTTGGAAGCAGACGCAGCCAAAACGAAGCACCAAACAGGCTGAATCTGTGAAACCGATGGCTCGAAATCTGTACGACAAACTGCTGAACAAAAAATGGGGCTGTGTTATCATTGACGTTGTGGCTGTGTTACATAAAACTCTGCCATAAACCCGAGCACAGTTCTATACCTTGCCGAAGGAAATGGATGTTCCTGGATTCCTGGAGTGAAAGCCATTTACACCGAAAAACTCGGTAAAAAGTTACTGGTGTGGCAGGCCATATGAAGCTGTGGTGAAATATCTCGTCCATACATTACGACTGACACAATGAAATACGCACTAGAGTGGTACAAAAAGAACAATGTCGTTTTGTACCAAATAAACTGCTGGGATTTTTTTTTTTAAATAATCATTTATTTGTACAGGCTCAATCGAATTAACTTTACAGAGCCAAATTTTTATATTTCTATACATCATTTATCTTAAAACTAAAGTTAGGAGGAAAGAGCAGATTACTCGCGGCCGTCTCGAGGTTAATAGGAATTACAAATTACGGATGGGAAAGAGGGTGGGAATTTAAAGTATGGTTTACAGAACACATTAAATTTAAATTCTAATTTATCTGAACACTTATAACTATACAGTTTATGGTTTTCCTTTGACTTGAACATTTCTTGAAATAGAAAAAAAAAGCACACACACACATACACATATAAAAAAAAACTTATACTAAACATACAGGTTAAACTAACTACAATCTAAGGCTAATGTTAGTCAAAAACACATAAATGAGTTTCATGTACTCCAAATCACGTACAGCCAAAATATCTCGAATTGGCACATTGGGCTGTCTCACCTCGAGCCCGAAGGGAATCATAAAGCCTAGATCTGACTCCACAATGTTCAGCACAAGACCAAATAACGTGATCTGCGTCCTGATAGCCTTGTCCACACTCACAGAGATTGGCTGTCCCTCAGCCCAACCCGGTATAAATGAGCGTTCAAAGAATGATGATTGGACATGAGGCGAGAGCATGACACGAATGAAGTCTCGACCCACATCCATCCCCCTGAACCAAGACTTCTTCGACACCTTTGGGATGATAAAATGTTGCCATCGCCCCAAATCTCCTTTACTCCATTTATATTGCCAGCTGACGAGTGACTGTTGACGAAAAAATAGGAAGAAATTCGTTGAAGGCGATTTGTCGATCACAAACATCGCCTTCTATAGCGCCCACCTTTGCAAGCGCAGAGTCCGCTTTCTCATTGCCCGGAATCGAACAATGAGATGGGACCCATACTAAAGGTGATGATAAAATAACGCGAAGATAAAGCACTTCAGAAGCTCCTGTGCTTTTCGCGAGAAAATACGAGGAGTGCTTTACCGGTTCAATGAGCGAATAGCCTCTATAGAACTGAGACTATCCGTGAAAATGAAAAAAATGATCCGGTGTTAGTGAGGCAACAATTTCTAGCGTAAAATGTATTGCCGCCAATTCAGCGACACACACGGAACAAGGAGCTTGAAGTTTACGGTTGGCGCTATAAATTTCATTAAATATACCAAAGCCTGCTGACTCCTCTATCAAAGATCCGCCAGTGAAGAACGATTTAGTGGAATCAACTTTGCAGCAAACTTTGCAGCAAGTATCACCGAGCAATCATAGGACGATGATGCTCTGGGATTCCACGAAGCTCCTGCTTCATGGATAAATCAAAATGAACCGAATTGTCGAAATCGGAGAAGCAAAACACGATTGGAAATGTTCGGCGAAGGGCTGACATCCTGTGTTATGTACAAATGGTACAAGCTCATGAAGCGAGTCTGAGGATTCAACCATAGCGAGCTTCTCAAAATTTTCGATCACCTCGGGGTTCGTAACTCACACCTGGTGAGGAGCCGGAGAGATAATTCTGAAAACCGATCTGAGAGTGGCAACATGCCAGCCAGCACTTCAGGACTCGTGTGTGAGTCGAGTGCATGCAACCTAACGCGATACGAAGACACCGATACTGAATACGTTCCAGTTTAATGAAGTGCGACCGAGCCGCTGACTGAAAACAAAAACTACCGTATTCTATAACCGACAAAATCGTTGTCCGGTACAACGTTAGAAGATCTTGTGGATGAGCTCCCACCAGGTTCCGGTAATTGTGCGAGAAAGTTGATCCTTGGCTGGCATTTTCGCTTCACATACTCAATATGGGATCTCCAGGTGCACTTTGACTCGAACCAGACCCCAAGATATTTAAATGACATAGAATGAGTTATCGGCTTACCCCAAATTTGAAGCTTCGGTTGTGCTGGGTTATGCTTCCTAGAAAAACTACCAACTCAGTTTTCTCCGTAGAGAATTCGATACCTACAGCTCTAGAGCCCAAGTAGACAAATTGTCTAAGGTATCCTGTAAGGGTCCTTGCAGATCGATCCCATTGGATCCCGTGACAGACACTACGCCGTCATCTGCAAGTTGTCTCAGCGTACAGCTGTCACTTAGACAACCGTCAATGACTTTGACATAAAATTATATAAAGGAAGCTTAAACATGAGTCCCTGGGGAGACCCGTAGCTAAATCGTGAAGCTGTAGAGGTTCCATGAGAGAAGCTCATATGTTTCTCTGACAGCAAATTGTACAAAAAATTGTTCATTAATGGTGAAAAGCCACAAGCGTGGAGTTTATCTGAAAGAACTTCAACAGATACTGAATCAAAAGCCCCCTTTATGTCCAAGAACACAGAAGCCATTTGCTCTTTTTTAGCAAAAGCTAACTGAATATCCTGCTGGGACTTGACCAAGGCGAAGCTGAGAAAACACATGAAACCAGCTTGTGTTGAAAAATTTAAGAAAGATTGGTCAAAACTGGTGAAAATGGTAGGAGAAAGCACTGTGCAGAAGCTTATGAGTAGTTTTAAGGGAAAAGATAGAAAACTCACCTATCCTACGAAAAATTAAGCAAATTGAAATGAGGATGGAGGAAGATTGATCTTTTTGTGGCGTTTTGAGCATCTTTGAGATTAGGAGACCAGGAGTTTCCCTTCCTTACTACGAGTACCCAGTTTTAAACCACCATCCAATTCGTCTTGGCAAACATCCCGCATTTCTCACTTTGATTCACCAGCATGCGGATTTTTGTTTCGTCAGGGTCGCTTCATGTGATGAGAACGTTAGGTCTTTGCCAGGGTGGCTTGTCTTTACGAATCTCTGCGTTTCCAATACGTATCTTGAAAATTTTGTGAGAATACCTTTTAATAAAAGTTGCTTGCATGACGACGAGGACTGTCATTCATGTACCACAATTCATCCTCAACCATCAGATCATCTACTGCATCTTTGGAGTACTTTGGGATTACCTGACCTAACGATTCATTTACGATTTCATCTAATAATTCTAAAATAGCCATTTTCTGCAAATTGACTTTAAATTATAAAGTTTTTTTTTTCGTGTATAAGAATCAATTTTACAATTTTTACAATTCACCCATTCATCACTTTTTTGTAGGTCTTGTCTTTTTTGAGTTATGTTGACATGAAAAATTTGTTGTTAGAAAAACAAAAATTAATTTGTGTTGAAAAAAAAACAGTGACAAAATAAAGTGCCCACTTCATTTAGGCTACAGAAAACATAAATTAAAGTAAAATAAAAGCATTTCAATAATTGATGTGTCCTCCTTTGGCCTTCAGGACCTCCTGCAGGTGCTTCGACATGCTCTCGACCAGGTTCTTTAGGTGCTGTGGATCTAGCTCTTCCCAGGCGTGCTCCAGGGCTTCAAAATTGTTATTTTTATTGTTAACTCTCAGTTAGTTGTCCAACCCTGGCATCGAGAATCGCCCACAAATTCTCGATGGGATTGAGGTCCGTTGTCCATTGTGGAGGCCATTCCAGCGGTTTGATCCGACAAGACCGGAATAAAGACTTGGTCTTCTTGGCAGTACTGCTTCGGGTCGCTGTCCTGCTGGAATACGAACTTCTCTTCAAGGCCGTCTGGATCAGCGAAACCTCCAGATTTTCTTGCATTGTGAAAAATAAATCAATCAAGCTATTAGCAATTAACGTTATTAGTTGTTAACGTCTAAACCCAAAAAATATACTTTTCGCATTCGTAACGTTCTCAAGCATTTCCGTGGGCAGCAAACTATCGACCGACAGGATCATAGCAAGCGTCATAGTGGAAAGCATTTGAAGATGTTGAGAATGATAAGAGCAAACCCAGGACTGTTGAATTATGATACACTCTCAGAAGGATTTGTCTGCGAGAAGGATTTCGATTAGCCAGTAAGCAGCAAACAGGACACTGAAGCAAAATCTAGTGGTGTATAGAAGTGTTGCACAAGTTGCACAAGTTGCACAATGAGGTTCTCATAAAGTATGATGTACGATGCATCCTCATGGACGACGAAACGTACATGAAAATGGATTATGGATCGTGGCACTAGGCGTGGTGATGTTCCTATCAAGTTTAATTTCGTTTTTTGCTGATAAATTCCCAAAAAAAGCTTATTAAATTGAGAGGTACTTGCAGCTGCGAGCAAAAAATCCATTTCTCAAATGTACAAGCAAGTATCGAGACAACGGTTTTCTTCGAAAAAAAACATCAATCTACCCAACTGTCCTCAAACCTGCCCAATTGAGAAATATTGGGCAGTTGTCTAACAGAAGTTGAAGAAGATCGCATGCAAGTCAGTTAAAAGTCACTCCCTATGCCCTATTTGTATTGGCGCAACAGGGATAAAGATCATGTAAGTCCAAGAAACAATGTGACGTCGATGGATGCCAAGTGAGACACCACACTCTTCGTCATTCTAACCAAGTCCACACCGTCTATTTGAATTCTTCCAGTTACACTGCACGTCAACAATCGTTCCGTAGCGGTTGAGAATGAGCCATCGAGAACACTGATTGAAGAAGAAATCCTGAAGCATCTGGATATTGGAGGGGTAATATATACATTACACGGATACAAATCCGTTTCTGTTTTCATGAATAAAAATTCATGAAACGAACTCTCATCTTATTTTATGAATTCATGACTCTTAATCATGGTTTCATTATTGAAATGACAGTCATGAACTTGGGAAGTCTTGTTTTGCCTCTAATCTAAAGTTCTATAATGAGCTTCATTAGTCATAAGTCTGTTTAAGAATAACTCTAGCGTAGTGAGTACAACCACCAGGTACTATTAAAGCTCCCCACATCAACACTAGGTTTGAATCCTATCGGTGGATTTATTTTTTTGTATACATTCAGAGTCGATAAAGTAGATTTGCCAGATTCATGAACAAAGTTTTGAGTATCAGGAATTCAGCTCATGATTTAGACCCGATTTATTCATGATTTCATTGCGGAGGGAAAACAGTTCATGACATCATGAATATTGTTCATGGTGTATATTCATAACACGAAAACACAACATATGCATGGAATCATGACCTGTTTTTCTCGTTTAGAGGAACACATTATTTCCTGTGTATGTCTAAAGTGGACTGCGAACGTAAAGTGAGGGGAGAAGCATTCGATGAAATTTCACCTGTAAATTGCCGGTGCTGGACGATGTACGAACCGTTAACCACCTTGATTTTCCACGGCAGTTGCGGTCAAGACCCGTCTGGGATGCACTCTGCAGTTGTGAAACGGATTCATCACTTAATGAACTGGTAAAACAACACGTCGAAAACCTGGGTGTGGAAGACGTGTACAGTCCTGAATTGAATAAATATCAGAGAGCCAACCGTGTACTGGAGAATTCGTCAAAGTATGCGCTTCGAAACACGTGTTATTTTAAACCACGATACGTTCGAGTTCCCGGATAGTTACAAAATGGCCGTAAAATAAAGTCAGTTCAAAAAATCCACAAACTTCAAGTTTAAAGAACATACGAAAAATAAGCTGTATCTCTGATGCAAACCCACATAAATCGTAGTAAAGCCTGTTCACGTTAAGTTTCGGGCACCAAAATAATCGCAGCAAAAATAAATTACACATAATTCATCGTTTATTTCACGGTGATAGAGCTATATCTAAATTTGAAACAGTTGATTAAGAAGTTAATCCTCCTTTCTGTCAAATTCTCGAACTTCCTGTGGTACATCCGCCATCAAGTTTCGTAAATTCATTAGTACCATTTGCTTTCTTCTTAGTTTCGAAAAGTGTCCGCTTAACTAGAGCCCAGTACTTCTCTATTGAGCGAAGTTCTGGACGGTTTGGTGGATTGGCTGTTTTTGGCACGTATTTGACCACTTGTACCTTATACCATTCCAGGACGGATTTCGCATAGTGATAAGAGGCCAAATCAGGCCAAAACAGCGCTGGAGAGTTGTGGCTCAATGATATACCTTGAATCGGTTTAAATTTCAACTTTAGATCATGTACATGAACGAAACGTAGCAAAACATAAAAAACGCATTTATATATTTTTTTAATTGTCTAACTACGTATGTTTACGTTTCGCAGTGAACATGAAACGCTCTCGTTTTTCCACTCATTAGAATGAAAGTTGACATGAACGTATAAAAATATATGTTCTTTCCCTGAAACCAATGAATAATGGCGCCAATTTTGTTGTTCCTTTCTGCTGCTGCCATTCGTTTCCCAACACTCAACACGAACTGAGCCGAAATCCCAGTTTGTAGTTTGTAATTGTTTCATAGACAGACTTATAATCCGGATGATTTAACCTCTGGGAAACGATCCACAGTAATGATGTGAAACTTTAATTTTTCTTCGATCCAAATGTTGATTAACATAACATGGAGAAGCAAGAGTGCTAATTTGTTGTTGTCGATTGAGAAATTAAGCTTTCAGAAGAGCAAATTTCATGTTTTGATGGTATTTTATGTATAATGCATTGAGCGATAAATTCGTGGAAAACTTGTACGAAAACACTAAGCGCGTTCACGTTAGATCGTTTTGGTGTCTTTGGCGCTGATATTATTTGGGTAGTTTGCGCACTTATTGTAGAAAATATAGAAAAGATTTAAGTTAAACTCGCAGTTCTATTAGCGTTTTCGCACACATTTAGAGAGAATTTATCGTGCAATGCATAATAAATTCAATGCATAATGAAATACAATTAAATGCTTGGAATCCTAGGAAGTTTGAGCTGTTTAGTGGAATACCCAATGATAAGTCGCTTAGAACAGTGTGCCAGCCACGATATCTTACACACTAGCCTAACATGTTTCCCAACAGTGGCGCATTGATTTTCAATCCATACCACATGTGTGGCACACTGAGTCACACTTTTGACAGTTGAACTTATAGAAATATAAAACCAGCAACCTTGCCTATATGCATTTCCTGGTTATCAGGCTCAGCAGAAAATAACAATTTGGGCTGTCAACACATCGGCACCTTCGGCACGTTCCGGGAACTCCCAGAACATTGCAACGCTTGTTGACACACTCAAAAAAAATAGCACAGGAGAAAAGTGTGCTGAGCGATCCACCCTTTGGGAATACCTGTAACTGTAATTTTATTCTTGACTTTAGTTTTGAATCTTTTTCAATACTCCAATTATGTGCATGTAAATAAACTGAAAATAACATTTTTTTAATTGCTGTGTATGATATAAGAAAATGTTTGCAAACAAAATGGTGTAATGCTCCTTATAGAACACACGGCTTTTTGCAGTGAAATTTTGCTTGTCATCACGGTTGGGCTCCTTTTTCACATTGCACGCCTTCAGTCCTTGCCTCTGCTTCACTTTTTGTACGTATGATCCTGATGTCCCAACTTTGCGAACCATATTTCGGACAGAAAGATTGGGATTTGTCTCAATAATGGCTACTACCGTCTTGTCCATTTGTCGGGAGCATACTTTTCGATTTGTTCCAATTCCAACCTTCCGACTCCGATTCCGAAGCCCTAGTCAAATGATTGGCAAACACAAAACACGGTACTTATCGCGTATCGAAAAATACGGATTTTGCTGCCACTCGTACAAAATGTGTTTGCCCACTTCCACTTGATTCGACGCCATTTTACTGAATGTAACAAGTATGTAAACATTTTGTGCCACAAAATAAAGTTGAGAGTTTCAGCTGGCATAAAGTTCTGTACAGTTAGAATCCGGAATCACTTTCTGTCGTATAAATTTCACGGTGTTTTGTGCAATGAGTCAAAAGTTATTCCAGATGGAAGCCGAGAGGAGAGAAAAAAAATCTGCACACCCACGTTGATAATCCAACGTGGTCCGCAATAAAAATCGCAAAAACGTTTAAAACCTTCAAGGCAACCATGTATGATGTGCTCAAACGTTTCAGGGAGCAAAAGAGCGTGGATCGAGTGCCTCAAGGTAAGCGTCAGCGTCGTAGTGGAACATATGACCGCAAGCTGAACCAGAAGGAGTTGAGAACCGAGAGAGCAAACCCTGAACTATCAGATAATGAAATCGCACAAAAATACGTAGTACCGTTCAAAGAATTCGTTTGCGAGCAGGATATCGTTCTGATCGTGCCAGCAAGCACTAAAACTCGAGCTCGGAAATTGTACCAGCAGGTTTTGACGAAGTTCCAAGGATGCCTGCTCATCAACGCTGAAACCTACGTCAAAATGGATTTCGGACAGCTTCCTGGCCAAAAATTATACATGGCTACGGCACGAGGAGATGTTCCTGCGAAGCTTAAATTTACTTTTATGGACAAATTTGCAAAAAAAAAAAAAACTGATGATTTGGCAAGGGATATGCAGCTGCGGAGCAAAGATCAAAGTGTTCGTGACGAATAAGACGATGGACTCGAAGCTGTACAAGGAAGAATGCCTCAAAAACCGCGTACTACCTTCCATTAAAGCCAATAAAGGTGCCGTGAAGTTTTGGCCAGATTTGGCGAGTTGCCAAGGAAGTTGAATCCGGAGGTGTGCAGCGTTTGATGGGAGGAATGAAAAAGGAAGTCCAAATTTTCATTAGAAAAGAAGAGAAATGATTTGTATTGATATTTTTCTTCTTAAAGTACAGTAAATTACCTCTGTTTTGATGTATTGAACTTGTTTGTACGCCAATCCGTTACCGGGCTACAGCTGATTTTATTATTCCGGATTCTAAATAGACATAACATAGCTTTATAAAGAGTCACCCACAATTGATACGTTGCGGATGCGTTGACGTAAATTTGACAGAAAAGCTATGGGAAAACTGTCAAATTCACGCAAACGCATCCGCAACGTATGAATTGTGGGCCAGCCATAAGTGAAACGTTTCTGCGATCGGTGAAATAATAAGAAATCTACACTTAAAGAAAAGTGTCCGAAATTCAACGTGGACAGGTTTTATCAATAACAACTCATTAGATTGTCATATAATCGTCGCATTCCGTACAACAATTATGTCCAATAGCGTGCTTATTAAAAACCTCACCGATCCCACTGTGCCACCCCATTCTTCGCACGAGAAGTGGGCCATCCTCGTTGAGTTTGAGTGCGTGCACACATAAGCGCAAGCATAAACATCATCGGCTTTGCTGCTATTCGGCGACCAGGACCAAGTAAGTGGCTTCTGTCGTCGTCTCTTTGGAGATGGCACTCGAAAGGTGCGCACACTTTCCCTACTGCCTCGCAGCACGGCCCCTGGCATGGCTTGCTCACTGATGCTCACCGGTCCGTGCCACCATGGTTACGACGGTAGTGTGGGAAAGAAAATGGATGAGGAGTTGCAAAGCCACGCCTACTGCGCTGGTGCTGGTGGTGTGCGCTTGTCGATGAGGCGCTTCCGATTGGCCCACTTCAAGCAGCTGGCTGATGGGCTCGCTGAATGCTCTTCGCTCGAGGAGATCCTTTCGGGTTCTCCTTTTTGTCTGGCACTTCGTCGTGCGCGCTGTCGTCGTTGTAAATTGTCTCGTCGAGAGTGCTCTTCACTCGTCATACATTCTCATAAATAGGTTTCGTTGGTTATGCTGAGCGGAAGTCAAGGCAAAGGAGGAGGAGAACGGTTGTTGTTGGTGGTTGCTTGACTTGACAAGAGTGCGCATAATAATGTGGCATGGGAAAGGACGGATACGATTGGCTTCACGTGGG
>JASCZW010021444.1:0-10647 GCA_034211315.2 Aedes japonicus
ACAGCTTGACATGTGAAAATATTAATAACACTAACAGATTAATCAGACTTCTGATTTCGGCAATTTCGGTAATTTATCTAGCCTTTAAACGCTACATCATTAACACATCGGCACATTTAAATAAATGTATTTCTTAACTTTTTCTCTCAATCGAAAAACTTTTTAAGAATGCTACAAAGGTATTATAATTGTATTTCATAAAAATGACTGAAACAAATCAATCAAAGTATTGAAACTTCTCTTTTAAATGGAAACGAGAACAATTTGCTGGATTTAGCTCTTTTGGGATGAAATTGCCCACATTATCGTGGTACCGTAATGTTTGCATTAACAAAAATGGAGTAAAATTGCCGATTTTTCATGGGTTTACCTTCACCCGCACTGGCAAAACTACCCATACAGCATCAATCATAGTAACCCATGAGTCAGCAGATAAAATTTGAAAGCACCATCGGTCGAACTCTAACCGTGATGGCGAAAACAGTGAAGCAACTCCGTTCAGAAGTGTGCGTTCAAACAACGGTACCCCGCCGCGTCGAAAACGGGCATCGTACGGCACTTTGTGGAAGCCGGAAACGCCCGTTCCGGCATCTGCAACATCTTGGCACTTTTAGACAACAATCAGAGGATCGAAAGAAAGCCCGGTTCCGGGCGGTCGACGACTCTATGCGACAAGAACCTCCAAAGGATGCTGGAGAGGAAGAACGAGAGAAAAGTGGCTACATCGTTGCATGCGCTTGGCCGGGAGGTCGTCGGTTCAACCGGCCAAACAGTGAAAAAGTACCTGGCGAACATGAACATACATGTCAGGAAGCGGACGTCCACCGGTTTCGGAGCTGCAGGCAATGACGCAGCGGCAGCGGCTGAATAAGATGGTCAACTCGATTTTCCCAGCGAATCGTGACGTGGTGGTGGTGATGGACGACGAGACCTATCTCACCCTGGATGGCAACGACTGGCAGGGCACTTCGTATTTTACTTCCCCTGCGAAGGAAGTGAGCTCCGAGGTGAACTTCATTTCGCACACCAAGTTCCCCAAGAAGGTGCTGCTGTGGCTGACAATCAGCGAGAAGGGACAGTCTGCTTCTTTGGATCCGATCGTTTTTGACCGGACGAAGGATGTCCGTCAGAATAGGAGATCACACCGACGATTTGAAGCTTTTTTACACGATCAGGATTCCGGAGGACGCATCTTTTTTGCTACAACAGTTGGAAACCTTTGCTGAATGGTGTCGTATCAACCGAATGTCTCTGAATGTGTCCAAATGTTCGGTAATTTCCTCTGGCCGCAGGCGCTCCCTCTTCCAATATGACTATGGCTTGGCAAGTGTACAAATGCGACGTGACACTACGATAAAGGACTTGGGAGTCCTCATCGACCCTAAATTAACCTCCAAGGATCACGTTGGGTACGTTGTGTCGAAAGCTTCGTCTCAGCTGGGCTTCTTGTTCCGCTTTGGCAAAAAGTTTAAGGATGTTTATTGCCTGAAGGCTATATACTGCGCAATTGTACGCCCTATCCTTGAATACTCGTCCGTCGTATGGTCCCCATATTATCAAAACGAAACTCAACGCATAGAAGCCATTCAACGGAAATTCATCCGATTCGCCCTTCGTCACCTCAGATGGAGGGATCCAATGAATTTGCCAAGTTATACAAGCCGCTGCAAGCTCATTCACCTGGAACCACTCGAGTCGAGACGCAACATGGCAAAGGCATGCTTCATCGGAGATGTTCTTCAAAGCAACACTGATTGAGCATCGCTACTGAGCCTGGTGGATATAAACATTCGTCGCCGAAACCTCCGAACACATCTGTTTCTAAGCTGTCCTCCTGCACGAACAAATTATGGCTTCAATGAACCTATGCGATGCATGTCCCGTGTTTTTAATAGGTGCTACCATGTGTTTGATTTGAATGTGTCACGAGAAACGAACAAATGTGCTTTGAGGCGTTTTTTATGTTAGTCACTGTTTGCTAGGGTTCAGAATATTGTGTGTGTATGTTAGTGTTAAGTTAAACACGATTGTCATTGGGGTGAGTATTTCACCTGTTGACGAATAAACAATAAACAATAAACTAGGGGATGCCAAAGCCACTCTTCTGTCGCTCCAGACAGGCCGTGAACGGGAAAATGTATAGTACGAAATACCTGCCGGAAGTTGCGTCGTTCGTCAAGAAATACCGTAAGGGCGAAGACGCGGTGTTCTGGCCGGATCTGGCGTCGGGTCACTACTCGAAGCGATCGTTGGAGGAGATGGAGCGGCTGAACATCGATGTGGTACCGGTTATCTGCCGGAAGGCCGCTCGCATGGGCGTAGAATGTTTTTTGCAAGTAAGCTTAAACAATTACCTTCCATGGGAAATTAATCAAAAGTAATTATCTGTCTTAGCCTTTATTATCACCATCCGAAAAAAGTCCATTTTTTTCATGCAAACGTTACCTTTATTTCTTAACTTGACAGATACGCGTATTTCGTGTCTAATGTGCCGACTTCTTCAGTGTCGTGTACTAATTAGTCGAGTATAACGTAAACAATAAATGTAGTTGGAATCCAATGGAAATTACTAACCTTTCTTCTCATTTTCTACAGCCTGTTGTGTAATTTACAGGTATTCCCTTAAAACCTCACATTCACCAGAGAAAAAATAGACAATTTTATTGGATGGTTTTGGAAAATTCTATTTCTATCATTCTGATTGATTTGTACCTAATGCAATGTTCCCCTTTAACCCTGTATAAGGCCGTGACAACCAGGCAAGGAATTAGCACATACTATTATGGAACACAATGCTTATGGTGGTTAGGGAATACGTATATGTTTCTTTTAAAAAAATATGCAAAATTGTAGGTGGCAATATAGTTGCCACTGCCCGTTAAGTCGAAAAACATTGGTGGCAATATAGTTGCCACTGCCTGTGAAGCCAAAAAATATTGGAGGCAATATAGTTTTTGATCACAATTGCACTTGATTTAGCACAGATTGTTCTACATATAATGCTCAGATATAGATTCGGTGTTGTCGTCGGCATTGTTTTAGCCAAAACTTGAAATTGCGCGTTACAAAAGGTGACATTATTACAAGGGGCGTCTCACATGAATTCGATTAAATATATTAAATAAAGCTTAAACCCCGTTCGCACTACAGCCATGCAAATTATTTCCAATGAAAACTAGATGTATTGATGCTGATATCAAGATACTCTATATCACGTAATATAGCTTGTAGTGCGAACGGGGTGTTACTCGAATTATTCGAAGTTACTGCATTAACTTCAATTCGTTGCACATTACTGCACAGAACATGCGACGCAGTAGTCGTGTCTAGCAACGACTTGACTTTCAGCAATGTCAGACGTCAGCGCAAGGATAAATTTTAAACAAATACTATTTAACTCTACTTCCTGAGCCAAAAATATATATTCATTTTCTTCAGGACTATCCACCCGCTGGTTGCACTCGATAATCGCCAGGAAAGTTAATGGAAACTGTTTCAGGAAATACTTCTTCCGCTTCGAGTTCCGTCCTGCATGGAGATATAAAGTCGTCGCTATGAGTCGAATCTAACTTCGGAAATCAATTCCACTGTGTTCCGTTGATTTGTGGTTAATTGCGGCGGTTCATAAAGCTGTAAGTAATTATCGACGTACTCGATTCCTGTAGTCACAAATTCGAGTGCAGAATTTCTGGTATCAGTTAGGTTCGTGCTTGAAACTCCAGTGTTGTCACTATGAGACTCAGGATCAGAAGATTTTTTCGCCGTATCTAGTTGGACATCTGTGGCTGGTTGATTTAATATTTCTAGTTGTAATTCGTCCCTCTCATCGAAAGTTGTACCGATGCTGACAAACTCGAATTCATTATTTCGGAGGTTTGTGCCATCGAAAAATTGTTGTTCGTCCACAGGTATTTCCAGTCGCTGCAACAAGGTTGAAACAGCAATACGTTCATTATCAATATGGTCATTTATCTCTTCGTCTGAAGGCATAGGGTAAACGTTCGGTCTTTCTTTGGCAACTCTATCTAACGTGAAAGTTTTACCATGTTTGTATACGATAGTCAATTTGATGTTCTGACTCGCTCTCCAAATTGCGTCATCGTAAAATTAGTTGCTGTATCACCCATGCGGGTTAAAGATCATAGCTGACGAAATAAGTCTTCAGCTGCTTGACTAGACAGGCTCAAAGCTAAGAACTGCTCGGGAACATTTTGTAGGCGACATTTTTTTTGCTAGCAACACCAATGCATGCGCGTTTATTTTTGTGTTTATTTCCTCGCGTAATTGACATTGCGTTGCGAGCAGATAAACAAAACAGTGAAATTGACCGTGCTACTAGATCGATCGAAAATTGCAAATCGAAGAAATCGAGATTGTTCACTTTGAAGTGACTGCAATCTGATTCAAATTTGCTGCGCACGATATTAGTGAGAAACCCCTTATCAAATCATTCATTTGAATTCGAACTAACACAAACCACCAATCGAAGCTGGCGAATCTTCTGTTCATTTGAAATATCGGTGGTTTTCGAATGGATTTGAACGATGTGAGTGTTTCATTCATAAGGGTTAAAGGGTGTATTCGATAAAAATAGCACACAGAAAATCTTCTGTAACTTTTGAAGTAAAAAACCTAGAAATTTGAGTAGATCTTATCCATAGTGTATTATTTACATCTGCCAAGTTTCATAGTTATACATTCAGTAGTTCTAGTCATGTCGTCGAAACAAGAAATTGTCCGTTAGAAAATTTTGTGCACTCAATCAAAATACAGGGTCGTCCCACCGGTGGATTGCTAAAAGGCTTGGAATTGCAAATACAACTGTGTCTCGTGTAATAAGAACCTTCAAGGAGCGTCTGAGTGTCCAAAGGAAGGAAGGGAGTGGTCGTAAAGTGGTCAATGGACGGTAAAATGGCCAGGAAAGTCGTACAACAATTCAAGAACCGTCCAAACATGTCAATTCGAGATGTCGCTAAAAAGTCTAAGGTGTCAGTCGGTTTTGTGCAGAAAACCATGAAGCGTGCTGGGTTACATGTTTACAAAGTGCAAAAAGCCCCAAACCGGAATGAAAAACAAAACATCACTGCGAAAACCCGCGCCCGGATACTTTACACGAAGCTGCTCACCAAATCCGGTTGCATCGTGATGGATGACGAAACATCCGCCAAGGCCGACTTCCGTCAACTTCCTGGGCAAGGTTATTCCGTTGCCAAGTCGAAGTTCGATGTTCCGGAGGATGTTCGAAAGAAGAAACTATCGAAATTTGCAAAGAAGTTTCTAAACTGACAGGCGATTTGCGGATGTGGTGAAATAAGTGCTCCCTTCATCACTTCCGGAACAATAAACGGTGCGATTTACACGAAAGAGTGCTTTAAGAAGCGTCTCTTGCCATTCATTAAGAAGCACAAAGGATCAACTCTGTTTTGGCCTGATTTAGCATCCTGCCACTACGCTCGAAACGTATTGGAGTGGTACCGAGCCAACGGAGTCAATTTTGTGCCCACAAATTCACCGGAACTTCGTCCAATTGAAAAATTCATAGGCAATTATGAAAACGGAACTTCGCAAACATCCCAAAACTATAAAAACAGAGCTAGAATTGAAGAAAATTTGGGTAAAAACAACAAAAACACTGGGAAAATCGGTTGTACAAAATTTGATGGGTGGAGTGAAAAGGAAGGTGCGGGCATTCGGAATGGGAGACGAAATTGAATAAAACAAATGTTGTAAATCAAAACTCATTAGGGTAACTGGCCCAATAGTGGAGGATCTAAGCACAATAAGTTTAGAGTTTTCAATGTTTTTAGCAAAATAAAATGAACATTGATGACATTTTTAATATTTTCTAGTCAAACAAATGCTCTTTTATCGATTCAAAACATAAAATTTGTTTATTAAAGCCTCTTAGTGGATGCACTAGCTGAAAACCTTTTGCTTGGTTTTGTTCCTGTAGTTGCGATAGTGTGCCTATAGCTGCATATGGGTGTTCCTATAGTTGCGGTTAATAAAATAAACTAATGTATCAGCAGTACAATGCAGTATTTCCGACGTTATATACAACATATACTGAAATTATACGCATAGCTGTCCCATGTCCAATGCCATCTGTATGGAACGTGAGACAGTCACACTGAAAATTTATTTTCGTAGATTAGCTTTCACTCGTTTCGTAAACATGGATTTTGTACATAGAACCAATGTCTCGTGTAATGTATGAAACATTCAAGATGCTTTTCATCTAAGAAAATGCTATCATTACACCTTTTTTGTACAATGCACAACATGAATTACGTGTAGACCAGCCAATTGCTGCTTCCCTTTGATCGTACTCTTAAAAGCTGGTGTTGCTGCTGGGATGGCGGGAATCATTAATTTATCTCAAAATAGTAATGCAAGCGCTGTAGATTGTTCAATAATTAGGTTGCGTCTCACGAGTCCACATGGTTTAGTGTGATCAACCACGGACTCAATAACAGCTCTTTCTAAATATACAGGATCGAACCCCATGTTAGAAACATTAGAAAACAAAGCGCTCAACCAGTCTCGGCGTGGTTGTGCTTATTTTTCAATTATATTTTGAGCCGATAAAGTAGATCTGTCAGTGCAACCACCAGAGAAACGTTTCCTTTTTATTAGTAACAAATTACTCGTAGCTTTTTGTATTGTTTTCGTAGAATGAACGGTTGTTCTTGTTTCGTGCTTTTGGCAGTTGTGCGTGTGGCATTAAATACGAAGGTAGCTTCTTAAAAAGTATAAATCAGTTTCGTTGCAGAAAACAACGAATAGATTTGTTAGTCCTACCTTCGATTTCGTAACATAAACGAAAATTAATTTTCAGTGCATGCGTTTAACGGCAGGATAGATCCATACTCGCTTGTCAAGTAATGCCCAATTTCTATCGAACTGACAATACTTTTGCATCAGCCTATGTGCAAGAAATGTCACCGTGTATTAAGTACAGTAAAATAACAAACAAGGGGGAGGGCAAACTAAAAAATTTCAAAAAATGATACGTCATATATTGATGTTCCAATCTGAGTCAAAATACGATTAGTTAGGTTTGCTTAAGAACGGCTGATTTTAGTGAAAGGTGATTAGGAAAAATTAGTGTGGAGAATATCAGGAATGTTTTTTTTTTTAAATTTTGTCAAGTATATTTAATTATTTCGTGAAGTATTGTGCAAATTATAGTTCAAAGAATTGAAGTTTTTGGAACACTAGTAAGACTTAGGTTCTTGAACAAATTAACTTTTTTAATTTACTGTCGTTTATTTGCTGCAGCATTTGCCCGCTTTTCCTTTCGCAAATTCACACGCTCCTGCTTCCTGATGGTGGATTCCTTAAGCCTTCGTTCGCGCATTACTGCTTTTAACTTCTCAGTTTCAATTTTCTCCTCTGCACGTTCTCAGCCTAATTCTTTATCAACTCACGGGTTTCTGCCTTCAGTTGTTCATTTTTTATTTTCCTTTCGGCACGCTTCTCAGCCTTCTCCTTTCTCTGTTCAATGGCGTTCTGTTTCTCTTCCTCGATTTGGCGAATCTCATCCAATCGTTTGCCAGCTGTAAGCATAGGGAAGAATTTTCGCCTATAATTGCGATGGTAACGTTTTCTTTTCACGCTTTTAAACAAGATTCAAAATTAACTTACATTGAATACTTCGCTTCAAAATTACTCGATTTGATCAATGATCCAGAGGAGTGAAATGGCTTTATAAGTTTTACGTTAATGTTCCTGATTACAACTTAGTAATCGCTCAATTCTTCGATGCTCGTTATCTTTTCCAAGCGTTTATCTCCTATGTTCTTCAAGGCAAGCTCAATAGTCTTGCAGGGGATGATGACAGAGTCCAGAATACATGGAGAATGCGTCCTGTTAGTTTCACAAATTTGTGGTTCTTCGTACGCGGAGGATATAACATTGTGAGCACTTTGCTTCTGAGGTGTATTTGGATGAGGAGTACATCCAGCCAACTTTGCAATGCACTTGCTATAGTCAATGCTGTCGAGGTTGAATGGGTGCAAATCGCAAACATTGAATCCATTTGTAATGCTATTTATCACGATTCCCCGTTTCATAGCATCCTGCAACACCATACCGAAATGATTTACAGTAGTTTTTAAAAGGTTTAAACATGGTCACATCGGCAGGCTGCGTGATCCTGGTGGTATTATGGTACAATACTACTAGTATTATTTCTAAATCCAGGTACAAATCCGCTACATCTGGTGCCATGTGTGGCGAATGCCCATCGACAAAATATATCACCGGAAAGGTGACTCCTTTCTTCAAAAGAAAGGGATAGAAAACCTTCCGAACGTACAATTGGAGGCATCCATCCATCCTTTAGCGCTTTTCCAATTTCCCAGTCCGCTAATAACAATATTATCAGTTGACTCACATTCACAAGTTTCTTATGGCAAAAACAGGGCGAAAAATAAGAATGCAAACCGTACACAATTAAGTGGTAAACGAATGCTGAAGAAGTGACGAGCAAGTTTGACACTGCGAGAATGCAGTGCAGCCAATATGGAGTAAGAAATACCGCAACTACAGGATCGCAGTGCGTTTTGTGTTCCAATAGTGGAGGCATAGATTTATTAATACCATCATCAATAATCAGTGAATTTTATGTTCTAAATAGTTTAACCCATAGTAGTTAGTGCGTATGGATATAGTAATTAAAGGAATCTGTAATGGTTTTGTAATTATCGGATAAAAACTTCAAGGCAGAGTATAAATTTTACACTAGTGAGAACTGTAATTTTGACTACGGTTCTTAAGTATAGAATAATTCAATAATCTGTGTTTTCCGTAATCGGTTAATTGGAAAAACATAAATGGATGTTTTTGATTAACATATCATTCAATATATAGTAAGTGAAAACCCATTCTAGTCAATCAAATAAATAATTGATTTGCGATAGCGCAACTATTGGTACTACCGCAACTATAGGAGCATTTACCCTAGTAGTTCTTCATTCCCTGAAAATTTCAAGAAAATCCGATAATCAGTTTAATTTTGATGAGTATATATGTGTGTGCCATTTTTATCGAATACACCCTTTACTATTCACGGTCTTTGTGCCATTCGATTGAGTGAAGCCACATTCATTCGAACCGCTGGTCATAGTGATCGTTGAGTTTAGCTTTTGTCAAATGAACAGAACAGTCATTCGATTGAAGCAGTGACGAAGAATCGATTGAGCTTCTTGTGGCATCCAGAATGGAAGACGGAAAACGGAAGAGTGAAACCACAAAAAGTTTTTCCGAAATCGCAACCCAATTTGTTCGAAAGGAAGGAGATCGAGCGTACGGAAATTCCGCTTGCACATATATTCAAAGGAAGTATGGTGAAGAAGCCACGCAACATTACAAAAAAAAAGCCGTACCTATTGACAAAAAGTTGTTAATAGGTTCAGGAATAAAACTCGTGTCCTATCATAATCTTCCGCTGTCATGTTTTCAGTGGGAAGGCCTGAGACAGTTGATGGACCCGCTAGAAGCCGCGGCTAAATCGAGCTAATGCAACTGGGCATATCGCACAAGCAGCTTTGAAAATCTGCGAAGCCGTGGCATTTGAAATGAAAACGAAACTTAATTAATAAGGAACGCTTACTTTAAATACATTCTCCTTTAAAATTTATAGCTCTGACACTAAACCTATATTAATAATGAATGATCCGTGTAACTGTTAAATTCTTAACGCATCACCTTTGACACGTTTCTACGTTCTGAATTTTAAGCCTTTTATTCGCTGAAACTAACGGTTCGTCCATATTACAAGAATTCAGTAAATTACATAAAAGATGGTCCACTCACCGCAATTCCACAGTTGCTTCTAAGAGTAAAATCGGGGGTTGCGAAATTGGATAAAACGCTTTAACTAATAAATGTACGATCCCATACCTATAGTCAACCCACTGTTTCCAAACTTAATGCTTTTTCCAATTAGATTACTTCCAAACTTAATGATTTTTGGCAATAAGATTATTTTCAAAGTCTCTGATTGGTACTCTATTTAAAATTCCACAGTTAGTAAATGAAAGCGTTCGATGACAATACCAATACATGAATCTGCATATTGCAGCAAGCATAACAATTTTCAATGCCCAGGGAAGTCGAGACACTTTTAAATGTTCTCGGCAGATCATATGTCCCACTATTATAAAATGTATGCTTAACAATTCAAATTATCATTTGACCTTCCTCGGAATTTTGTTGCAAAACATATAAGCTCATTGAATTTGTCGAAGAATTATTTCTAGTTGAAAGTTTATAAGTAATTATATCGATTTAAGTAAGACATCTGCACTGATGCGCGTATCTCTTCTCTTCAGTACTGTTACCTAGGAGTGAAAAAGAAGACAGTTTTACATCGTCAGACCTGATGTTAAGCATTAATGTGTGAAGAGTGATGTTCATTCTTGTTTATTTGACAGCGAATGAATTCAAATCACAGAGCACAGCCGCAAGTCGACGTAATGAATTTGAAGGCGTTGTGTTCAAGTGTTTGAAGTAGGCGAGTTAGTTCAATTGAGTGTAAGTATGACTTCAAAAATGAAGTCTTTGTGGTTCAATCGAATATGTTTACCAAGTTCAAATGAACTTACTATGGTGTCAGTGTCATTACAATTAATTTAGCTAGAT
>JASCZW010021445.1:0-10651 GCA_034211315.2 Aedes japonicus
AATTGCTGCTCTATTTTTGGTGTTTTATATGTTTGAATCTGTTATAAAACGGTCAGTGTTTGTATTTACCACTTCCTATGATACGCAACGAAATGCATTTCGAGTCAGTGATGATGAATTTTATTTGTTTTGAAAATCTCAGATATTTCAGATGTCAAAATCATGGGTGATGAACAAATCAACTCATTATGCATGCGTCTATCACTATTCGTTTCATGATACTCATTAGAGTTTGCATTTCCCCAGCTTGGTTGAAATCGGAAGTTATCAGCAAAAATAAAAAAAAATCATTTTCAATTCAATGATGATTTTGATTAGTGTCAATCGCAGAGTCTTACTGCCCTCTATTATCATAAGGACTGTATCGTAAATTATGAATACACCTAAAAATTGGTGTTCCACACGCTTCACGGTGTCCAATTTGACGTTCGTCTCGTCATCCATGATAATGCACATGTCATTTTTGCTCAAAATGTCAGCTTTCGAGCTCGAGTTTTCACGGAATCCGCCTGAACTAGGCTGCGTTTCGGACATTTTTTTTTCCCGGTACGACTTTAGGGAATTTCGCTCCTTTGCACGTTTGACCCTTCCAGTCGACGCTCCACACTTTTTTGCGCAATCTCTGATGGATACCTCCTTTTTTTCCTTCAAAAACTTGGCAAATTTGTTTGTCCAAATTTGGGCTTGACGCACCTGGTTTTCTACCACGACCGAGTAAGTCCTTCAATGTGTTATGCACAACAAACCGGTTGATCGCATTTTGTACCGCACAAACACTAACATCTATTTCTTTTGCTAATTTTCTTATTGACAATAAGACCTTTTCAGTGCAGTACTTGGTCACAATCGATTTTCCCTTTTCTTCCGTGAAACCTCGCATTGTTCCGCTTGAAGTAAAATTTTAACTTTTGATGACGGTTTTCGTTTGTTTACAAGGTAAGCAACACATTGACACTTAGCAGCTGTCAATATAAGTCATAGTCTTTTTCATACAGAGCATCAAAAGTGTACTCATAATTAACGATGCAGTCGTTAATTACAATTTGTAACAATTGTAACCTATCGATCTGAACCTAAAAAATTACACATCAAGCTCTACATCAAAAGAAACAAATATTGTTTCTTCATTTTAACTCAAAATCATCCCCACCAAGATGAAATTGAACGCTGATATTGACAACAGCACAGGCGATAATGAACATCCATCGACGAATGAACAAAACCAAATAACGACTTCGAAACTCAGCGGTTGCTTTGGTCAAAAGAAAACTGTCATTTCAAAATTCAAATGCACGAGGATAATGGGTCTGTCCGTTGAGGTTGTCTTCATTTTCAGATCATTTGAAAGCAGATAAATTGATTTTTACCGGCACTGGAAACCATACCAAAATGAAAACTCTAAAATCCTCAATAATTTATCGGGTAAAATGTTGCGCCTTTCCAATGAAGATAAAAATTTACGATTCCCGAGAATCGCGCAAATCCCATTCGCCAAAAATCGAACCAATTATCGACAATCCTCAAACAGCCGCGCAGTGTCCACCGTTCCGTATAGGTCGTTGGCCAAACGGCTTAAGCGCCTTGTCGGTTTGATTTACGATTATTTTCGCAAACAACGACGCTTTTTTGCCCAAGCCGTTCGATTTTTTCCACGTTTGTCTTTGCTACCATGTTTTCCCAACGGATTTTTTTTTTGTGTCTCCAACATCCGCAAACAGTCCCGTTCCACGATGTTGGATGCCGGTGCCTAGGAAAAATGAGCATCCCCTATCATTCGCCGCCCTTCATTTACCGAACATACATCGTAGCAGGCTGTGTGCGGTGGCTTGGAGATGGAGCGACTCCACTTGGCAAAAGAGACGGCCGAGGACAAAATTGACATCGCAAACAAAAATAAACCTGTGGGACATCATGATAGCCGAATAGGGGGACGGAAAAATCTCGGTGTGATGTTACTGAACCGAGTCCGAATAAACAAATCAGTGAACACAGTGTCCGCTTCCGTGTAGCGAGCGCAGGGGCTATTAGCTGGAATAAGTTTCGACCTCGGCACCGGGCTCACCACGGGCAGTTGCAGTTGACCATCGTCGCACAAAAACTGGGAAGCGACGACGACGACGACGACGACAACGACCGACCGACGGACGAATCAATTTATGGCCGGGAGCTTTAAATTAGACTGGGGATGGACGCTTTCCTATGGTCATCGATCCAGTAAATTGCGACGCGGTCGGTCGGTCGGATTGGGACACCGGGAGGGTATTTAGCCTATAAACAAATAAGCATCGGCCAGCAGCGTTCGGAGAGACGTGGTCGTTCGTTCGGAACGTGGCGGCGCTGCTGTTGGTGGGATTCAGGGAAACCTACTGGTCTACTCTGTGAGAAGAGGCTCCTTGCTGCATCATGTGTGGGAGCCGAGCGAGATTTTGAACTGGGTTGAGGGGCTCGATGTCACCATATGGTGTAACAGAATTTTAAGTATTAAGTGATGATTTATTTCAATTTCCTGTCCGTGTTCTCCGGCGCTGTTAACATTCGGTGGTTTATGGAAGAGTGACATTTCCTGACAAAAAGTCTTTGTGATCGTTTGCTTAGCAATTTTCAGGGAAATTTATTTAATTCCGTATTAAGAGGTTCCACGCCATATCAGTAATTAACATAACTTTAGTATTTTAGATTTGGCTGAAACAAGCGGTTTCAGGATAACAGTATAACGTATGGCTCATTTAGTATTGGAACAAACATTTTTGATTCTTACAGCGACCCTAGTGGTTCGATTTGTAAACTATGACATCTTATGTGGTCCCTATAACAATAAAAACTTCAAAGGTTTTTTCGCAGCGCATTTTCTTTTTATTCTTATATAAGTTTACTTCTTAATATTTACATAAAATTTAAAATTGTCTAGACTTACTAAGTTTTCATTTGTTTCGATATGATAGCTGAAGAATAGTCCTAATGATTTTATAATGGAGTTCTTTGAGGTTCCATTAGTCTTTTTAAATTCAGGATATACAAAATCTTCTAGTCTTGACTCGAGATGTAGTATTTGTCTTCGTTGAAACCTCCATATTTCCCTGCTACTTTGACAACGGAATAGCTTGTGTATCGTACTTTCTATTTCTCCCGGACATGTCTCGCAATTGGGAGTATCTGCCACGATTCGTTGAAACAGCAAATCTCGATGCCTTATCTTTTGGTGTATTACCACAAACCAGTTGGATGACTGCTTTGATGACAGAATTTTGTAATGAAGTGTTTGAAGACGGCCTTCCAGTCCAATCAGCGTAGCCGTTACAAATCCAGGATCCGGTTTTAGCGTCAGAAAGTGGATATATATTGCTTGCGACGATCCTGTACTGATCAATTGCTAAGATCACTGGGACATTTCGGTTTACAATAGCCTAATGTGATTGAATACCGCTGGTACTGGAATGTTTGGATTCTCTAGGAAGCTACTCAGAAATGAATGTTGTCTTGCCATGCTTATCGCTCGGTTTGAAAATAGTGCCTTTGATTTTGTCTCTGGCCAATGCAGGCTCAGACCTCTAGATTTTGGGAGAATCAAGTTGGCAAAGACTATTCTTTGTAGAGCTTTTCCATACCGAATGAATTTTACTATTTCTGCCTTGATTTTGGTGGCAAATCCTTTTATGAGTCGAATATTTGAGGTCATATGCCAGAGCTTTGAGGTGATATACGAATTAATAAGAATGACTTTTTGAATTAGATTCAACTTCCTCGGGTGATGATACCAAAGTTGGGTTCTTCAATCCGCTAAAAACGGACTGCCAGTTTAATTTTTGAACTTGCATAATATCATTTCCAAAACGTCCTCCCAAGATATTTACTGAGGCTTGTACCCGAAAACAATGCATCATTTTTATCCGTGAGTAACTTTTTTGTCCGTGAGTAAAAATTGATGACAATCTAGGTATAATTGGTTTGAAGTGCATTGTTTACATGTGCAAAATTTCATCGGTTCAGTCGATTCAGTGGTTATTGAGATGTTATCGAAACAAGAAGAAAAACGCTGGAGAATTTTTTCGCGCCGTCACACACTGGGACCAAAAAATAGACGGTCAAAAGTGTTTTTACACTGTTCCTGATATTTGAGCGCTTTAGTGTCAAGCGAAAAGTAGCTAGACTTATTATTTTACATGTTTTGAAATAATTATCAAACGATTTACTTAAGTGATACTTTACTTAAAAAAACTAACTATGTGTGGGTACAAGGTTAGTGTCTTCAACAAAGTTTTAGAACTATATATTTAACGAAACTTTGCTGAAGATTGTTAGTACCTTTATCGAAAGCATTCTGATATATAATTGATTTAGTATATAGACTAAAACTTGTTTTTTACTTTTATGCGGTTCAAACCTTATTAGATCGTTTTGAAATGTTCAACAAAGTTATCAATATTATCAAAACGCTCAAGACGTCAACTGTTTAAATGGCTTTATTTGAGTTTTAAAGGGGTTTTAAGTTTAAAAACAACGTGTTTTCAACAACAATAACTCAGACACCGGCAAACTTTTGCAACCAAATTTTGCGCAGTTTGGTCAACGATCACTTAAAGTATACGTGTACAAAAAAATCTGCTCCGGGTATCATCGGGTACATCAAGCTTTTCGGATGTACCAATTTCTTTTTCTATCAATATTTTTTTAAATCCCCGACATAATTAACCGCACCCATGGATCCTTTTGTACAAGAGCTAGCACATTCAAATGTCAAGTAGCCCAGAATAGTTTTGTTTGTTTACAAACTGCAGTTGAGTTTGAGTTTCCAGTTGATTCAGATTGTCTGATTTGAAAATGCTCCGGAAACATTTGTTCAAAGTGTGGCTGCAGAAATATGGTAGTTCAAGTATCATCAAAATGCAACATGTCCGTGATTTCGTTTTGAAAAAAAAAAAAACAACTCTTTGTCGCAGGACGAAAGCAAGTGTATAAATAAAGACGTGTCCAGGCTGTGCTCTGAGTTTAACAATCGCTGGAATAAGGCAGGAAGAACGCAGAAAAGTTTTGAAGCGAGCAACAAGAGTTGAATGAATTGTAGTGCATTTACTTGTGGTAATGTGAAAGTTGTAAGACCTAGAAAACCGTTTTCTAACCTGAATAAACAGAACAAAAGGCGAAGAGTTGAAGGATTGAGGCAGCAGGGAACCACGAATGAATTGGCGTTTTCAGCAGGAATGAATGCTCGAAGTGAGGGATGCGAAGATTTGGCAACACTTTTGCTTGAAGAATTACAGGCATCTCCTACCAGTACCAAACGAATGAGACGAGCAGTGAAATCCAAAACTGATTTACAAAAGCATCGTATGTTGACAGCTGATGAAGGACTTGCGTTTTTTATTGATGACGATTACAGTAAAGATCAGTGGAAACTGCTTTTAAAGACGTCTAAGCAATGCAACGCACCACAAATATACCCTAGCTACAAGAATCTTGTGAGGACCTTGTTATGGTTGTATTTGAAGAAGGGATTTTAACCCACTGGTAATTCGTTCATTACATAGGTACCTGCTGAGGTTGACTTACAGAGTTTGCTGGATCACACAATTCAGCGAATACTATCTCTGGCTTTGGAGATAGAAGGTTTGAAAGATGTAGCTCTTGAAGATCTTGAGCTTTTATCGAAATGGGAATCATTCAAACTACAAACAAAGTTATGAAGGGGGTAGATGAAGATGACAGTGCAATTTTTATTATATGTATGGTACCATTGATGTTTCGCCTCCGTAACGATCCAGATCGTATTTTGTGGATGAGTCGTATGCCTTCATCTACAAGGTTATGCCGACCAATCAGAATCCAATACAAGAAGGAAACTATTACATTGTCCTTGCAGTAAAAGGAATTCCTTGACGCACAAATCGAAAGCTTAATGCAAAGAATGCCGCAACAAAGATCTAAAACGCTATACGGCAAATCGGGCACGAGAATGTTCAAGGTTAACAGTGATTGAACATTATCACAAATATTTCACAAGTACTGATATATTTTCATTACTCAACAGGACTGCTACCAATGATGATCTTTTCACACAATTACTAATGGCATCGGACCCGTTGATAGAGAGTCTAACCAACAGTTGGCGACCAACTGTCAAGAAATCTATGCAACTATTACGAGCTGCAAAGAAACTTTTGCAAAATTCCCAAGACCAAGCTTCTGATACTGATGCAGTAGCTGAAAAAGAAGGTAATCAGTCAGGCTTTATTAAAAAAATAACAAGATTTAAGGCTTTTATTATAGCACTAAATCACCCTAGTTGCACATTTGTTGCAAGTTAGTCAAAATAACTGCAATGTGACTCAATTAAGTCACAATTAAGTTGCTGCAACCAATTATGACAAAGGTGTGTTGCTCGGGCAATCTATCGTAGTCAAAACTAATTAAAGAATTGAAAATACATTAATTTTTGTCCGAAACAAAGAACTAAGAACCAACGGGCTCGAAATAAGTTTTAATTCATATGCAGAGAATAATACTGTACTTATTTTTAAGTACATTTATTAAGTAAAAAACAAGTTTTAAGTTAGTCTATATACTAAATCAATGATATATAAGAATGCTTTCGATATAGGTACTAACAATCTTCAGCAAAGTTTCGTTAAATATATAGTTCTAAAACTTTGTTGAAGGCACTAACCTTCTAGCTTGTACCCACACAAAGTAAGTTTTTTTTAAGTAAAGTATCACTTAAGTAAAACTTTTGATAAGTATTTAAAAAAACTTTAAATAACATTTCTAGAAATATTTGCATAGTCACCAAAGCGCTAAAATGTCAGGAACAGTGGTAAAACACTTTCGACCGACTTTTTCAGATTGGTCCCACTGTGCGTCATGGGAAATCCGACTGCGACCATGAGATGGATCGAAAGCCAACTGGGAATTACCCATAAAACTGTGTCTCGGGTTGTAAAATCCTTTAAGGAGTCCCAGACGACCAATCGGCGGGCTGGAAGTGGAAGAAAATCGAAGACAGCTGACCCTCTGAAGGCCCGGAAGGTGTTGGATTATTTCAAGTATAATCCGAACCTTTCGATTCGCGACGCGGCTCTGAAGGCAAAGTGTTCCGCCTGGTTCGTTCAGCAAACCATGAAACGAGCTGGGCTTCGTGTATTCAAGGTCCGCAAGGCACCGAACCGGCGTGATCAACAACACGCGGCGGCCAAATCCCGCGCAAGGAAGCTGTATCGAGAGTGGTTAACGAAACCGATGTGTGTGGTTATGGATGACGAAACCAACATCAAGGTAGCCGCAAAGCAGATACCGGGGCTGGAGTTCTACATTGCCAAATCACGGTTTGATGTTCCGGAAGACATAAGGAAGTAGAAAGTGCCAAAAAATACTTGCTCTGGTAGGTCATATGCCAATGCGGTAAACTGAGTAAACCGTACATCACCACGGGTACCATCAACAGCAAAATTTACCGCACCGAGTGCCTCCAGAAGCGTCTGTTGCCCTTCCTGCGGTCCCAAGGAGACGAGACATTATTTTGGCTGGCATCATGCCATTACCGCGATCGACGTTGATTGGTATACAGACAATAACGTTGTTTGTTTAATTCACCAGAGATTCGTCCGTGTGGTGACCGATTGGATTTTCGCCGTCCATTTTTTTCTCAACACTCGAAACGTCCTTACGCTGTAACACTAGTTTTCTGAATGCCGTCTGCCAAAAGGGGATTCTGTTGGCAGCTCACTTTTTTTAAATCCTTCACAAACACACACATATAAACACCTCGAATTAACCTCTCACTGAGAGCTGATTCTAGTCAACAGCTTATCTTAAACATTCATATAAATCTTCACATTAAACCTCTCCAACCAACTATGTATCGATATATTTTCTATGATCGTCCAATACTATTAATTCACAGTGCACTAAAGCGAGAAACGTCAGTTTTTGTGTTTTTGTTTTAATTACATCTAGAACTCAGTTCTAGATAATTAATAAGGCTGTGTAATCTTTAATACTGGTGAGTCGTTAATTACAAACTAATTATATTTCTTATATTTTCAGCACTTGTCGCTGCGAAACCCACACTTTTCCCTTATTGTGGGGAGAAGGCAAGCTTTTCGTACAACACTTATTTCAGTGCAAACTTCGAGATCGCTTTTCCAACGGCCTGGAGTTTTAACCTCTATTTTGACTGAGTCTTAACGAAGATTCCGACGAGTTCTCGGATTCACAAGGAATCAGGGAGTGAGCTCCGAACTCCAGAACGAGCAGACTATGGTTGCAGTGAACTCGTCCCAGCTTCAGAATTCCGCAGAATGATTCTATGGATTTGCAGATCTATCCCGGAACATGGAACTTCGAACTAAAGATAAACTATGGTTTACAGATTCCTTCAGTCGAACTTGATTTATTTCAAAAATATCATACAATAGTGATCTTAAGCCTACAAGTTGAGTTCTCGATTTATAACGAAGTATATAATCCTAGAAGTTCTTATGTCATTTTCTGGAACTTTCCATAACCTATTAAATACCGTTGATTTTTTATCGTTCGGCCTTATTCTATGTGACGCTACATTCGTCGTTGAAGAGGTTAACCTAGTTTTATTTCCCTTACATTCTATGTCCCTTTCAGACCTGGGACTCCCCGCACTTTCATCTTTATTGTAACTCAGGTCTGAAGAGGCATCTTGCTATAATATTGCGCATTTGTAGCGTTTTTCGCTTTAGTCGTATCCTTGGCTTAAGGCCAAACAGAGAAAGGATATGCTTAACATAATCGCGCCTGCTCATTTGCTGCACGTGGGCGTGTTTTTCTGCTCGGGTGCGTGAAGCGTTTTTGCCCGAATGATGTAGCTTATTATGTAAACTAAAACCATTCCTTTTCGTCCTGCTTTTCTTTTTTTATCCTTCAATTTAGAATCCACGTCGCTATACCCAAGTAACATTTTTAATTAGAAAAACGCTTCATAGGCAATACGTATACAACTTTAAACTGAGTAATGGTTAAGCAGTGGTTGCACAAGCGCCCAGCCAATATTTTCACAAGCAAATTTGGCGAATCTACCCAGCTTCATGAAAATGAAAGAAACCTGTCAAGCAGAATATGTAATCGGTTTATAGCTCTAGGAGCTTTTATCAAAAAATTATACAACTGATTACGTAACTGTTCTCAAAGACAGTACTTTTGGAACGCATATTCAGCATAGTTATTTGTTCATCGGAATTTCTATTTTTAGAACTGTGGCAAACAGCTCTTTATTGCTAGTCTTAACATGTTGATATAAACGCTTAAACATAGTCACTATACAGCAATCGAAAAAATATGCATGTCAAACACTTTTTACAATACTGTGGACGGTATTACGGCAATGGTGCTGTTTTATCGTTGTTATGCGTGATTAACATCAACCAAATGAACTTTGTATTATAATGTTATATATAGTATATATTCATAAATCACTTACCCGTGTACTTACCAGATTCGAACTCTGCACCTTCACCATAAGAACGGTGACTGTATCCTCAGATCCATATCAGCTGTGAAGAATTCCAGTACCCGTATTCAAAGTGTTCAAACCATTGGGTTTAGTTCTAATAATGCTGAACAACAATAATTCCCTGGCCAAGGATGAAGGGTTTGACGATGATTCGTCAACTGTCGATATAATCAATCTTCTGATTAATACTAGTAATTATAGCTGAGATATTTCAATTATTTAAGTTATTTTTTTTCGAAACTTGATTTTTCATACCTTTAACTCAGCTATAGAAACAGTTGCGCATGATTTAACTACAGCTGCCTATCACTATTGTTAGAGGGACCGCCAGCCCAACAAACAATCACTCATTAAATAAACATCATTATGGCAATTTAATTCAGCATTGTGTTGAACAACCTCTGAACTATTTTCAAACACAGCTTTTGCTCAGGCATTATTCACACAAATTTGGAGAAGTTATTAGGCTGTCGCCAAGCGATTTTGAACATAGGCAACGTGCATATGCTTAAGAAGTGAGTTTGTAGCAATGGAGTTCAGCTGATAATTGAATAACTGCTGTTTAAGTGCTGCACACAACTTGAGGCTGATTCCGAGAGTCAAAGTGACCTTTGTTGAGCTATGGTGAGCTCTCCTTGTTAATTAATAGTAATGATGAAATTTTTCTTCAACATCATTAGGCATATTTAAAAGCTGTGGTGTCTTTATAGAACTTTTGTTCAACTTATCTAAATTCCAAAAAAATATTTTTGGTATTTTTGTGTGATTTTCCATACGATATAGACATTTTATACTATGCGTATTTAAATTGATATTATTATACATGTAAATTAACAGAAACATTATGTAACATTTATTAATTAAGATTTAACAGAAACATTATGTAACATTTATTAATCGAGATTTGAACCATCAACCTTTGTATCGTCAACTACGCGACATACCAACTTCGCTATCCTATAATTGAATGAAGTATAAACGAATCGTCTATATAAGCACAATGTTATATATTGAATAGTAGCAGAAGTGATGCTTTAATTGAGCTACATTGACATTCTATTTATAGCGTTGCCTGTAAATAAGCAACATCAGTGCTCAATTAAAGCTTCTAAATGTTGTTATTAAACGTCTGAGTTAACAAGCTGTACACAAGCTTTGGTATTGGATGTTCGGTTT
>JASCZW010021446.1:0-10639 GCA_034211315.2 Aedes japonicus
CAATGGACAGTAAAATGGCCAGGAAAGTCGTTACAACAATTCAAGAACCGTCCAAACATGTCAGTTCGAGATGTCGCTAAAAAGTCTAAGGTGTCAGTCGGTTTTGTGCAGAAAACCATGAAGCGTGCTGGGTTACATGTTTACAAACTGCAAAAGCCCCAAACCGGAATGAAAAACAAAACATCACTGTGAAAACCCGCGCCCGGAAACTTTACACGAAGGCTGCTCACCAAATCCGGTTGCATCGCGATGGATGACGAAACATACGTCAAGGCCGACTTCCGTCAACTTCCTGGGCAAGAATATTTCGTTGCCAAGTCGAAGTTCGATGTTCCGGAGGATTTTCGAAAGAAGAAACTATCCAAATTTGCAAAGAAGTTTCTAATCTGGCAGGCGATTTGCGGATGTGGTGGAATAAGTGCTCCCTTCGTCACTTCCGGAACAATAAATGGTTGCGATTGACACGGAAGAGTGCCTTAAGAAGCGTCTCTTGCCATTCTTTGCAGGAAGCAAAAGGATCAACTCTGTTTTGGCCTGATCTAGCATCCTGCCACTACGCTCGAAACGTATTGGAGTGGTACCGAGCCAACGGAGTCAATTTTGTGCCAAAGGATATGAACCCACCAAATTCACCGGAACTTCGTCCAATTGAAAAATTCTGGGCAATTATGAAAACGAAACTGCGCAACATCCCAAAACCATAAAAACAGAGCTAGAATTGAAGAAAATTTGGGTAAAAAACAACAAAAACACTGGGAAAATCGGTTGTACAAAATTTGATGGGTGGAGTGAAAAGGGAAGGTGCGATGCATTCGGGATGGGAAACGAAATTGAATAAAACAAATGTTGTAAATCAAAACTCATTAGTAGTTCTTCCATTCCCTGAAAATTTCAAGAAAATCCGATAATCAGTTTAATTTTGATGAGTATATATGTGTGTGCCATTTTTATCGAATACACCCTTTACTAAGAAGTGCTCCAGATATTTCTGAAAAGATTCTTCCTGACCTTCGAATTTATTTTTTTCGACAGGAAATCTTCTCCGAACTATGAAAAAGTTGCATCCCTGAAGCTTTGGAAGTCTCCTTCTGAATTTGAAGGAAGTGTCCCCTAGGTTCTGGGTAGTTTTTTCCTATACTTCTATGAATCTGGGACCGATTTCAAAAACCACTTTAATCAAGGGTAAATTTCCACATCACAAGTGCAAATGTAAATGAAATGATGCTTTTAAAAGAACTTGCGAAAAAGAAAAAGCAGATTTCTATAGCATAATTAATCAAGAACTGGGGGGTTTATATGGCGAAAGCCGGTTTCTCTGTTAGTGAAGTTGACCTGACCCACACAGTAGGCATTTACGTCAATAAAATCAGATAAAATCGCTGTCTTCCTAAACCCTTTCCGAGTATTAAAGATTGTACTCGAAAAAAGATCAGGAATCTCTTGTTTTCTTGAGCCATCGTTATAACCATTTGACAGATTGTGACGCAATTTTGCGTATGTAAACATTACACTCCTAACTAGTTTTACTCAAAATTTAATCAATCAAATAGTTGTGCACGTATGAAAGTATTGCATTTTTTTTTCTAATACGATCTTTATAACTTACGCACTACAATAACATATGTAAAAACTGGAGTCATTGATATTCGAAAAGGCATCTGGAAATTAGGAAGAAAATAGGAAACAATCTCTCGAAGGCTGGCAAAGAACTCTTACCTTGTGACCAACAGCTCAGAAAAAAGAGAGTTACGCATGAGCAGAGAAATGGTTGCGAACATTCCAAAAGGCTGATCAGTTGGAGTTTCCGACGAAGATTGGCAGACTTCGAAAACTTTCTTCGAGTACATCGCGAACGATTTGTATAAATGGTTGAAGGACAGGAAAACAGAATTTCCAGTTCTGATTTTTCTTCGATGGACATGGAAGCGTTGTAAGCATTGAGCTGGTAGAATTCCGCTCGAAAAATGGGATTGATTCTTATCTCTCTGTACCCATATGCGACTGGCATTTGGCAATCACGAGAGAGAAAGCATTCTACGAACGCCTAGGAAATCCTCCAAAAAGGTTTCCAGATCCAATGCTGAGGAACCAGTTTTTGACTACGTAAAACAGCTTGAACATGGCGAAATGGGTTTGGATTAAAATCAGCTTCTTCAATTTGTCGAAAATCGGCATAAAGATAATTGGTACGGTCCATTTCAACAAATTGCTATGTTGAACTAGGGGAAAGCAAACCAGAATTATTCCAAAAGACTAATGTTTGTTTACAGCTGCCTTGGAGCAATACAACATAATTACCTATAAACATTACTATGGATGAGTCGACACAATCTAAACAAATATCTTCGAAGATTCCACTGAAGATGATGGTTTGTGTTTTCGCAATTTTTTGCCTTGGCATTATTCTACATCTTTTCGATATTTAAAAGGTGTAATTCACGCAGAGGATGAACCGCCTCCTTCTGATTTGGTACAACAATTTGCAGGTGGTAATGATTCACAAATAGCTAACGAAGAAATCAGATTTCTTCCATGATCCTTCTGTGGCTACAATCATCAAATGGCTGGAATGGCACGACAAAAAGGAAAATGACAGGAAGGAGAAAGAAGAGGCAAAGGCTGCTCGGATGGAAAACCGTCGCCAACTAAAGGAACAAAAACTGCCAGAAAAATTTCAGAGTTATGGCCAAAACACAATGATAACGGCAGCGGCAAAGCCCGATCTGAGTATGCCTGCTTGTCGGAAAGAAAACAGGCTAGATCCAAGCCAATTCTAATTGGACATATCGAAGTCATTTGCAGCAACTGTCAAAATTTCCGTTATCCGTTCCGTTTCCGTTATCATTGTGTTTGGGCGGATAGACGATGGTTAGACGTTAACAAGATAAAGCATTAAGGTCCAGCAGCATGATTTCGTGATGAATCTGTTACGATTTAGCTGTCATAATTTTATCAGCGAGTTTAACCAACATAAGTTGAGTTGCCTACTGATGAGGTGGAGGTGGAACATCACAGATCATGTTAAAACATTAAGTCAAAGTCATGTGGCGTAAGACAAAAGTCGACAAGATGGTCCGACATACTTGAATATTTTTTAACTCGTCTTTTCAGTGGACGCCCAGCGTAAATCTTTATGATCAGAATTGGTGGATTTCAGCGCTGCCAGAGCAACTGATTATGTACTATCCTAATTGTAGTTCAATCTGAATAATTTATGATAATAATGCGACTATAATATGCCTCTATCATATATAATTATTGATTCTCTTAAGGGATCTTCTATAATTTTGAGGTCTGATATGTTTTGTTGCTTCGGTATTGAAAATTTTCAGAACTTGATTCATACAGATATTTTCACCATGACGAATGTTTCAAATTATGCTCTATGAAAAGCTTTTTATTTGAATTGATAAATTGCTCCTGAATAACAGAAAAGGACACACAGTTAATATGAAAACCAAATCTACGGAAAATTACTTCCAGTGAAAACTATCATTCGTTTAATGTTATTACATTTCTTCCAAAAATTCGGAATTCCAACAAAGCTGCCTATCCTGCTAACTTGATGCCTTGAGACTTAAATTCAGCTTTAAAGTTTTAGGAAATTTACGTTGACAAGTTTACTGAATCATTAATGATGTTGATATAAACTTAATTGATAATTATCGCTTCAAAAGAGTTCGAATTTTGAACATACTTTCCAGACTAGACACTGCGTAATTCAGATTGATCAAAGCCTTAAACCTTTGCGTTAAACGTATTCAAACGTGTACGTATGACTGTAAATTAAAAAGGGTTTCAAATGTTTAGTTGACAACCTGGAATGAGGGTGCGATCGGCCTCCTGTCGTCACAAGTTTGTATGTCAAGCCTCCACGAGTCACATGATCACGAAATACTGCCCGCTAAAACATGGATGCGCTGTTTGGCATAACCTGAGTAATGGTTATAATTTCCCAAAGACAAATTGAAGGAGTGCGACGCTGTCAATGACTTCTATATAAGGTCTGGGGCAACGCACTGCTTCAGCTTGTATTGGAAGCAAAAATAATGTAAACATTACTGAGCCGACGAGTGATGACGTAACACTATTGAACTTTCTATAGAAGGGCATAGGTTCAGATAAAAAAATCGGTTCAAACGTTTATTATAAATGCTGAATTGTGGATATAATCATGATACAAATGCCATTTATTGAGCAGAAGCATTTTCTCCCGATAACATGGATCATTTATAGTGAATTTAACTGAGGTAATTGAATTTTTACCACACAAACTTTCAGAACACTGAGACTTGACAATCGAGTAGCGATATAGAGTCAATTTTCCATCAGCGGTAGACTGGAATCGGTTGAAAAATTAAGTTTTATAGTGCATAATGAGTGTATCGAATATAAGCTATTCACATACATTTGCGTTATACGCATGTATTTGTGATGGTTTTTTATGCTCTGAACACTGCATGCTGTGCGTTTGACTGTCAGCTTTCTTTTGTTTACTTGTTTGTGCGGTTCAAATTCTGCGTTTTCAAAATGTCGCGTATTGAAAAGGAAGTGAAAATTAAGGTTCTGGACACATGGCTAAGTGAGAAGGGTATTACTATGCGAAAATTGGCGGAGCGGTTTGGAATTCATCATGCGAGTGTTAAAACCATCATTAATAAGTTTGGGAACACTATTCTTGGACTGAGCTACCAGGAAGAGGCAGAAAACCCGGTTCTTCCAGCCCGAAACTGGAGCAGAAAGTGGTATCTCTAATCATGAAGAACAAATCAATGTCAATACGTGATTTGGCCAAAAAAGCAGGAACGAGTGTCGGAATGATCCAGCGTATCAAGAGGTGAAACCACCTGAAGACCTACAAGAAGCAGAAAATCTCGAAACAAAGTGCAGAACAGAAGAAGCGAGCAGCAACAAGGGCCCGGAAATTGTATTCGCGTCTTTGCAGCGTCCGGATGCATGCGTTTTGATGGACGATGAGACCTATGTAAAGGAGGACTCAAAACCCTTCCAGGTCCACAATACTTTACTGCCGTCGTTGGGGAGGATGTGAGCGATGCGGACAGGTCGATTCAAGTGGAGAAATTCGGTCGAAAGGTACTGGTATGGCAAGCAATATGTTCCTGTGGTTTGAAGTCAACCATTTTTTACACTACCGGAACTATAAATGCGGAAATCTATCGATCTGAGTGTCTCCAGAAGAGATTGTTGCCTTTATATAAGAAGCATAGTACACCTCCACTGTTTTGGCCGGATTTCGCGTCGGCTCACTATGCCAAAACCACTCTCAAATGGCTTGCGGAAAAGGGTATAGATTTCGTTGAGAAAAATATCAATCCACCAAATTGCCCTCAGCTTCGACCCATCGAACGTTACTGGGCAATCGTGAAGAGCGTCTTCAAGAAGACTGGTAAGGCAGCTAGGAACATGCAGGAGTTCAAAAATTTGGGCTCAAGCGTCCAAAAAATGCGATGCAACACTTGTCCGGAACTTGATGAAGAGCATTCGATCCAAAGTTCGAAAATTCGTGAAGGAATAACTTAAATTTCATCCGGTCTTCATTATGTTCAAGTTTAACCTCGTACAATAAAGGATCAATTTTTTGTATGAATAAAATATCGGTTTTCAACATAATTTGAAAGAAAGTTTGTGGATAGCTTATTTTCGATACACTCCTTACAATAAATAATCATAGAGCGAATAAATCAAAATAAATAGTATGACGCAATTAGCAGTTTGCGAGCTTTTGTGTAGCGTGCGCAAGGAGTGCAGTGGTATTAGTGTCATGAGCGAATTTGTTCATTTTACTAATATTGTTGTGGCTACTGGGCCAGACGCTTATATGAAGTCGTGCGACGCTTACCTTACCTTACCAATCAGCCTAAGGCCTGTGTGTCCCTTGCTGTACGCAGAAGTCGTCTCCATTGCACTCCGGTCCATGGCCAGCTGTCGCCAGCCGCGCAGTCTGCGGAGTGTCCGCAGATCATCCTCCACCTGGTCGATGCGCACCTCCTTCGTCGTGTTCCAGTCGGATTGTTGACGAGAACCATTTTTGCCGGGTTGTTATCCGAAATTCTGGTGACATGACAGTGACATCGTAATCGCCCGATCTTCGTGGTGTGGACGATTGTAGGTTCTCCTAGCAGCTGATGCAACTGCATGGTTCATTCGCCTTCTCCACGATCCGTCTTCCATCTGCACTCCGCCGTAGATGGTGCGCAACACCTTCCGTCCTGAAAACTCCAAGGAGCGCGTTGGTCCTCTGCACGCATAGTCCACGCTTCATGTCCATAGAGGACTACCGGTCTAATCAGCGTTTTGTAGATGGTTAATTTCGTGCGATGGCGAACTTTTTCGACCGGAGAGTTTTGCGGAGTCCAAAATAAGTACGGTTTCCTGCCATAATACGCCTCTGAATTTCTCTGCTGGTGTCGTTATCGGCGGTCACCAGTGGGCCCAAGTACACGAATTCGTTGACCACCTCGATTTCATCGCCGTCGATACAAACTCGAGCTGGGAGACTCGCCGTTTCTTCCCTAGAGCCTCTTCCTCGCATGTACTTTGTCTTCGACACGTTAATGGCCAGTCCGATCCGTTTGGCCTCAGCCTTCAGTCGAGTGTACATTTCTTGCCACCTTCTCGAAATTCCGTGCCATGATGTCGATGTCATCGGCGAAACCAAGTAACTGGCCGGACTTTCTGAAAATCGTGCCACTCGTGTCTATCCCCGCTCTTCTTATTACACCCTCCAAAGCGATGTTGAATAGCAAGCACGAAAGACCATCACCCTGCCGTAACCCTCTACGAGTTTCAAAGGGACTCGAGAATGTCCCTGAAACCCGTACTACTCGCGTACGTCATTGCGACGCTGTGGGGTCATATTCGCATCTCAAAACCATTTATCTAGAGAGCATAGAGTACCATGACAAGCATTCAAGGATCAAGTTGATTTTTCAGAACTTTGGCGTAACCACAGCCATTCAAGCTTGAATCTCAACGCGTGTAAAGTTCCATATCCGTCAATTAAAAAAAAAAAACGCCAAATGACAATAAGCCACTAGCAACTAGCAAACCTGTACGTTTTGTTACGGCAATAAGGCGAGATGTCCATCGAAGTGCCATCATGTGGCATCTCATTGCACATCAAAACACCGTGTTGGTTGACACTTGGTGAACGACGTGCCATGCAGATGCCACAACTTCGATTGCTAACGTTTTTATTTGAAAATTTATACAAAGTTATTGCTTAATAATTGACAGTGCCAGTTGCCACGAAACGTTTGCTTTTTAATTATTGCTTAATTTTGTTCTTGTTTAAACGTCTGTCTGTGATAATGGCTATTTATTTATTAAAAATGAAATGTCCACATTTTGAATCATTCCTAATTATCTTATCTTAAGACTTAAACTTTCTGGTATAAGAACAGAATTGATTTTAAATGCATTTATTACTGATGGAAAAGCTTTTTAAATATTTTTTTTTGTAAAAATACATTTTTTTTTCAACATACCGCAATTTTGATGAAATAATAACGAAAACAAATTGAAATATCAAGCTTTGACCAAAAATCACGATAAAACTAGGAATTTGATATTGGCTCACTGTTTAAGAACCCAAAGGCAGCAACCTCTCGCTTGTGATCGTTCACACAGTACGGAACCTTTTTTTCTACTACTCACCTTCTTCCGATCGACAGTTAAACGTTCCCCAAAACGTTTTATGTCACGAGACACTGTAGACTGATGAATTTTGAAAATCTTTCTGATGGCTCGGTGCGAAAGAAGTGGGTTGTCGAGGTTCGTGTGCAAAATGTTCTCGCGCACTTGCTGTTACTTTGGACTCCATTTCCGAAACTACGACACATTTCACAATGAAACTCACGCAGTGTAAACAAGACACGCTGGGGTCATTTCACCCAAAATTACGTTGAAGTCAACCCAAAGGGCAGAAACGTTACAGCTTATTGAAAGCGATGCAATTTAAATGTGGACACCCTTTTCATCTATATCGTATTTCGGTACTAAAATCTTTGTTTTAATTTTGATTCGCTGTGTAGTTTTGACCGAATATTTGAGAAGTTGTTCAATGTGAGTTATGTTTGTGAGAGATTTATGAAGATTGGGACCGTTGTACTGGTACTTCCTGAGCCAAAAACCATATCCATTATCTTCATGACAATCCAGCCCCTGGTTTAACTGTTTTTTCTTCGTGCAACCCTAGGATTGGAGAACAATTAATGATAGAAACAAAGATGTGAAGAGAAGGTATCTATAGGACCGAAATTGAACAGAATGAGTTTTAAAATTTAGCGTAGGGCTTTTGTTAAGCAGTATTTCGAAGCAACAGAAAATTAGCATTCCCTATAAGTTTCATGGTAATTGATTAAGAGACAAACTAAAGAGAATTTTAACGTTTAGTTCAGAGTGTTGTTATTATACCGTGGACACCCTTTACTCGCCACAAAAATCAAGCATAACGAACAGCAGAATCGCCAATCCTGCTTGAATTTTGTTTTTGTTTTTGTTTTCGATCAGGAAACGAAAACACGCAACTAAGCTTGGAAATTCAATGCCCCGTGAAAAAAAATCCTTCTTGCTGACTTGTTGTTGCTCGGAACAACGGAATGCGAAGAGGACAGTCTGTGAATTTATGCTTGTCTTTTTTTGAATTTCAAATGAACTCTTATTTATAAAGGGTCGAATGAAGCCATGATGCCGCACAGGAAAATACTCCGATACGGGAATTGCATACGCTACCCTCACTAGAGCAACATACACAACACATTCAGTTGCATTCTCCTGTTGCATTCCTCGCTGTCCTGCCACTGGAGCAGGGAAACCATAAACACTGCAGCATGCAAAATACGCCCATCCCAGGGCAACCCAACAAACCTTATTTACGAGCCGCTGTAGGGTTCAACTAGCTTTTACTTTCTTGACCTAACTGATGCTGCATCACCGCATGGCCCAAACCCACTGTAGGTCGTCATCAAATGGCAGTGCAGCAGCAGGAGAAATGCTTTCTTTGTTACGGTTCGCCTCACTGCATGTGCTCCCGAAATGCATTCTTACGTCATGTTCGCCCCTTAACTTGACCTTGTTTTTCGGCCCCGATTTTCTGTTTTTTTTCAACATTTCCAGCAGGACTTCTCAGCAGGGAGCAGGAAGTCTCCGCCGGTTTATGTTTCCGTTCCGCAGTGGTCATGTGTCCGTAGTACAGAATGTTGAAAGTTGGTGCTTGTTTAGCATGTAGAGTGTGTCCCATGAGGAATGCGAGAATCCTTTATCAAGGTTCAAGGACATTTTCTTCAGTTTTTCATGATTGAAAAACCTTTTATTTTATTCCAGCCTCTATCTTTATTCACAATAACTCTCTTTGGGCGATTTCTAAATAGAGAGCACAGCTTCATATCATAGTCCTTTGATACTGAAGCCTATGCCTTGATGATGGAGGCTTCCAAAGAATTGACACTTGTGTGAACGGATCAACAGGCCTTCGCTTCAACATCCGCACATTTTGAATAGACTAAGGGGTCACCCACAATTGATACGTTGCGGATGCGTTGACGTAAATTTGACAGAAAACCTATGGAAAAGCTGTCAAATTCACGCAAACGCATCCGCAACGTATCAATTGTGGGCCAGCTATAATAATCGAATGGAATATACTTTGGCCCAAATTATAAAGGGTGAAACGGTCAAAAACTGGTCACATATGATTAAATGAACACCGATTAGTTTATTATACAAATGATCAATTTTTATTTCTGGACATTGAATTTCACCGTCTACGAAACACAGGCAAATTATTTGATAAGGCTTCCAACTTTCCAAATGCGAACTGTCTTGTTTTACTTCTTAAGGACTGTATCGTTAATTATGAGTACACCTAAAAATTGCTGTATTTAAATATGTTTTATTTATTTTGCAACTCAAATTCATGTACATTGTTTATTGACCATCAAAAAAGCCCATTACATCAGTATTCATTTAATTTTTCGTAGATATGGCCAGCTCTTGCACCTTCTTCTTGATGTTCCTCATTAGGTTTTGCTTAGGTCGATGGTTTTGCTTACGTTTACCCAGTCTTTTTTTTAATTTGAAGATGTCATCTGCTCCACTTGCCTCCTTCCACAACTTTCCTTCCTTCAAAGCCCGAAATTTCTCAAAGGGCCTTATTTGCGGACAATTTGGAGGATTCATCGCATTTTCCATAAATTGGACATTGTTCTCTTCATACCATTGCTTGCCAAACCAACACCTTTTTACCAAATTTTTCGCAAAACATCGATGTATTCGAATTTGAGACATCTGTTGCACGCTTCACGGTGTAAAACTGTGCCCCTGGAAGTGCCTAGTGGTCTAATTTGACGCAAGTCTCGTCAACCATGATAATGCACATTTCAATTTGGCTCAAAACGTCTTTGTACAGCTTTAGAAACCGAGTTTTCACGGAATCCGCCTGAATTTGGCTGCGTTTTGGGCATTTTTGTTTCACGTCGTCAGAGAATCTCGCTCTTTTGCGTTGGACCATTCAATCGTCGTTCCGCCCTTTTTGCGCAATTTCTGATTCTCTCCGCTTGAAGTTAAACTTTAACTTTTAACGAAGGTTTTCGTTTTACAAGGCAAGCAACACATTGAC
>JASCZW010021447.1:0-10646 GCA_034211315.2 Aedes japonicus
TAGGTGCTTCTTTTTTAATGTTGACACCAAACTTTTCAAGCGCTCCAGCCGTAGTTGTTTGATTCGGTCCGTTACAAGGTGGCGCTTTACTCTTGCCCTGGAAAAACATTTCAAGTCATCTTTGAGCAACCGTTGCATGGTAGTTTTTGAAATATCGGCTTACTTAGCCAATTTCCGGATCGATCTGATAGGATTTCACCTCACTTTATCTCTCACTGATCTGATGACCTTCGTTGTACAAGCGGACCGTGGACGGCCACTTCCCGGCTTCCATGGACGTGGTCCATCATGGAGTGAACGTTCGATACCGTAAACGGTAGCCAGTAGGCATCCGACAATCGTTTGTAAGAACTATAAGTGTTGTGTCCGTACTCGCGTCGCGTTTCCGTTGAGTGTTCACTATGGAAGTCACAAAAACCATTATGGCGATTTTAAGAGTCTACAGTCCTACATTAGAAGTCCACAGTACGGGTACAAACATTACTAACAGTTTTGATTTTCAAATGTTCGTTTTTTATTTTCTGCGTTTTCTTTGTGAAATTGAAAAGAATGAACGATTCCCGGCAGGTTTTCGATTCCTGCCACAGCCTCGAAACCCAACGAAAACTGAACTTTATTTATATTTCAAACTAGTATTCGTTTTTTACTAGTGAGTTTATGACGCAGCTAGTATTTTATTTTATTTTATTTTATTTTTTCCGGAGGAGGGGAAAAGCCCATTTTAGGGGAGCCTTAGCTTTTTTTTTCTAAAATGGGCATAAAACCTTATCATCTTTAGGTATCAACAGATTACAGTCCAAATGATACAATCAGCTCTTAAAACTAAGATAAAATATTCATAATTTCTAATCACTATACTATACTATACTATACTATACTGACTTATCTAAGTAAATCAAGAAATCTACTTTTGTTACAAGAACGAGACAAGTGAAAGTCGAAGACATAATAACAGCGATTGAACACACGACACATACTACTGATCGGCTCATTATAGCCATAATTAGTACGGAAAGTAGAAATACGAAAAAACGGATGTGTGCGAAGAGGGCGACGACGAATACCAGAGTTCAACTCAGCTAGCACAGAAGGGCAATCTGTATGACACAGAAAAACATCGGACACGAATGAAGCCTTTGTTGCCATTCTGCGAGTTTCGAGAAGATCGAGGCCGATGAGCTTACAACGATCTTCATAACTGGGAAGGTTAAAAGGATCATTCCAAGGTAACCGCCGTGGAGCATAGCGGACAAACTTGCGTTGAATTGCCTCTATTTGCTGTATGTCGTTTTCGTAGTATGGAGCCCATACAACTACTGCATATTGTAGTATAGAGCGAACCAGTGAACAAAATAGTGTTTTTAGGCAATGAATATCGAAGAAGTTTTTTGCAGCACGGAAAATGAAGCCCAGGCATTTTGAGGCTTTGGAGGTAATGTAAGCAACATGGTTCTTAAAAGTTAAATGCGAATCCAGAAAAATGCCTAAATCCTTAACTGTATCCTCACGTTTCAGGGATGTTCCTGCGATAGTGTAGTCAAATAACACTATAGAGCGTTTATTTATTTATTATTTTATTTATTTAGTTCTATTACGTAACTTAAGACTTGAAGGTCTTTTTAATGTTACAATGATTTTCATTGGTAGAATAAGCGCTGCAATTCCAGACTTTACAAATTTAACTTATTTTCTGTACTTCAATATTGATTCAACTTTTAAACTTCTTCTATTACTTGAAATGCTCTATACATCCTCTCTTAAATGCTTTGAAAGTAGTTTCGCTGGAAAGATTATTTGGTAAAGAATTCCAGTGAACTACACCTCGAACGAAAAATGAATTACCATACTTGGAGGTTCGATGTCGCGGAAGAATAAATTTCTTAGAACGATTGCTTCGTGAAAATTGTAATTTGCTGTATAAATAGTCTGGCATTTTTGAACTCGTAAGACCAGGCAAAAATAAACATGAACGTAGTTTGCTGAAGTTTTCAAATCGGCAGCCAATTAATATATGCTGCAAGTGAGAAACACTTGTGTATCTGTTTAAGTTGAACACATAACGTAGGCATGCATTCAAGGCAACCCGTAGTTTATTAAATGAGAAAACCGATATTTCATCTAGAAGAAAGTCACAAGCCATGAAATGTGGAAGAATAAGGCTTTTAAACAGCTTTAATTTGGTATCACTTTTGAGAAACGACGGTGAAACATATAGTGAACGCAAAGAAGCGTAGATTTTCCCACATTGTAGCATAGCACTCTTGTCCCACCCAAAATTGGATTGAATATGAATGCCCAAACTCGTTGCACTTTCAACATACTCAATTGTTTCTTGATGTAATTTTAATATTGGTTTCAATGTTACATGGAATGAAGAGTTGGAAATAAAAATTGCCTTCGTTTTCTAGAATTAAGAGTAAGCCTATTACACGTAGACCATTCGTGAATTCTTTGTAAATCTTCATTTATTTTGCTGGATATTTCTACAGCAGACATATTTTGGAATCGAAATATAATTGTGCGTCATCAGCGAATAAATGTATTTTGCAATTTTTTACTACTTCAACCAGGTCGTTAATATATAATGAAAAAAGAAGAGGCCCAAGAATTGAGCCCTGGGGAACTCCTGATGAGATACGAATAAATTCGGAATAAACTTCGTTGTTCAAGACAGTCTGCGCCCGACACTTCAGGTATGATTTGACTAAATTCACAGCATGATCGGAAAACCTAAACCTAGCTTTTAATTTATGACATAATACACGATGGGAAATAGTGTCAAAAGCCTTGGAAAAATCCAAAAGAATCAGAACTACTGGACGATTATTATCAAGAACCAAGCCGATATCATCCAACACCTTCAGCATAGCTGTTTTGGTACTATGTTTTGAACGATAACCAGACTGAAGATGGTTGAGCATCTTATTTCTCTCGACGAAGCTACACATATCCTTTTTAATAAGTTTTTCGAATATTTTTGATAGTGCACATAGAATGCTTATTGGTCGTAAGTTATCCAATGAGCTTGAACTTTGCTTCTTCTTTATTGGTATAACTTTAGAATTCTTCCACACATCAGGGAAAATACTAGTTGTTATTATAGAATTGAATAAATGAGTAATTGGCTTAATTATAATTGGAGAAATTACCTTTAAAAACCTAATTGGTATCATATCAAGACCAATTGCATTTGATTTTATAGAATACATTGCGTGAACAACGTCAGATTGTTCAACTTGATTGAAGTAGAAGGGATCACTATCAATACTATTTACATCGGTGGAATAATCCTTATTATCATCGGATGAAAAATTTTTGCACAAAATATTGTTCACTTCATCAGCTCTAAAATTATTCGCTACAATAGTGACTGTCTTTTTAATGCAAAGTTTTTTAATAATTATCCACAACTGTTTTGAGGGAAGTTTAGGATCAAGCCGAGACGCATAGTAACGTTGTTTCGCAGATCTTACCAATATATTTACTCTGTTTCGTGCTCTTTTAAATAAAAAGTGATCGAATTGGCTTTGACTAGATTTCCATTTTTTAAATAATAAATCTCGATCTACAATCGCTCTGCATATGGTTGAGTCAAACCAAGTATTAACTTTTCTATTATCAGAAACAGTTCGGATCGGAACAAAGGAGTCATGTAAATTCAACAACACAGAGTTTAAAAATTCGATCAGTTGATTCAGAATCATTGATTCGGTAGAATGATCGCCAGTCGTTCGATTGAAAAGCTTCTATGAGAAGATCTATATCGATGGCATTGTAATCACGAAACTGAATTGTCTTCGGAGAACGCTTAGGGTTGAAATCGAGAGATGCGAACAGTATATCATGGTTGGAGAGAACAGGAGCTTCGATTTGACTAAATCTTAAAACTTTTGTTGTGTCATTAGCCAATATCAAATCCAATTGAGATGAGCCATTTCTATGAAAGAAAGTTGGCTCACTCCCCAAGCTTTGAAGAGAGTGCGTAAACAATACATTTTGAAGTCTCTCAGACCTGGATGAATTTGCCGATAGATTGGTATTAAAATCACCTAATAAAAAATATGTTCATAATTAAAGCCATAAGACGAAAGCAAAAATTCCAATGAAGCCGTACAATCAACTTCAGGTGGGTTGAAGAGTGCTGTCAATAAAATTTTATCATTTTGCAAAACAATTTCAGTGGCTACGAATTCAGTATGAGCAGTTCCTATCTCATATTTTGACTTCGAAATTACATTGAAGTGAATTCCAGTCTTTATGTATAATAATATACACGGGGTGGTCGACCTATCCGATCATGTCTTACTATCTCATAGCCATCAATTGCCACAACAGAATTGTTCGTTCTATCCGTCAACCATGTTTCGCTTACACAAATAATATCGACATTACTCACCTCAGCAATTTTACGTAATTCTTCAACTTTACAAAACTTACGAGCACATATACTTTGACTATTCAGACAACATATTTCATAACTGTGCCAGGAATACACCAGTTCGTCGAAGTGTAAATCATTGGTTCATTAGCCATTAGACAAATAATAACACAAAGCAACTAAAAGAGTAGAAGGAGATGTTCGCTCATCACCATGAGGCATCAAGAGTGAACAACAATGTTTTTGGCTAGAATGAAAGATATGAAGAGAAAGTTTTGATAGTTCCGCTAGTGTGCGGCAGGATTGGAAATGTAACAGATGTTTGAAAATTGAGCGAAAAGGGCATGTATACGGTGGTACTCGAACCAACGACATTTTTGCCTAACATCCCACTGCGGGGTAGGTTAAAGCACGGACTAAGTCCGCCACTTCAACAGGGTAGACGATGCCGAAATGAGATTACTCTCTGTTGATATAGCCGTATCTTTATCATCTCCGACTCTCCTCACATACAGCACACCGTTTCGAGTAAAAACCCCTCGCTGCTTTCCATCCTTCTTTAGTTTCAGTACCTTGGTACGCAGTTCACGAACGTTGGGTCCCAGGTTTTCGTTAATGTATATTCGCTTCTCAATTGTGAATCCAATTCCAGAGAGTGATAACGATCGCGTCCGAAGGTAACATGAGTAAAAGTCGTTTCGCTGGATAGTGATCGCAAATTGTATCAATATGACGTAGACATTCCCAGCAGTTGTTACTCCTTTGGAGAGTCGACGAATGTCCACCAGAGGAAAATCTCCTTCCGCATAACCGAACGATCTGCACCAAGTGTGGAAGTATGATAGCAGATTTTCTCAACTACAAATGTGATTCCGCTCCACAACAAGATCGTATACGCGAGCGGATCTGTGCAATGCGATAGACGTATCCTCTTTAGCTTTTTCGATAGAGACAGGACAACGTGGTAAATGTTCGTTTGTTTTCATCCCGTAGCTTCTCGATATCTGAAGCGATGTCATTACGCAGTTTACTCATCTCCAACGTAATGGATGACAGCGATTCTCCCAGTCTCTTAAAATCCTCTTTCGCTGATCGTTGGTAGGTAGACAGTTGGGCTTGCATTAGATTTGCAAGGTCTGCAACGGTCATGTCGCCATCACTTCCCTTTGCACTCACTTTAACGAGTGAGTTACTTCGAAGTCTGGTTTGGTGATCTTTGTCGGTCATGATGGCGGAACTCACTTGTTATTGCTAGAATGTATGGTCCTTTGTTCACAGAGCGGGATAAGTTATGGCACGGAAAAAACTTTAGCAAAAAGTGCCAATTTGCAGTAAATCGCGGAAATAATTGGCTTCAAATGTAGTGTCCACGGATTCAGTGCACTAGAACATTACTTTGAACGTAATCTGGCGGATTAACACGGAAAAAAACAACCGTTTTCACTGTTTGCACTAGGACAACCAATTTTACGTGCGCTTCATTCTACTTATCGGTACTCAGATTGGTGAGTTTCCTGGTGAAGGAGATAACCGAGCATTTTCCAGCATTGAGGCTCATACGATTTGTTAAGCGCCATGTAGAAAAACGGTCAAGTTCCCATTATAAAAAATTGTGCGTCTTCAGGGCAGGCTAATACGTAGTATAGTTTGAAGTCATCAGCATATGAGAGTTTGAAACACTTGAGTACTAGGTTAACATCATTCAAGTATAGCAGGAATAAGAAAGGTACAATATGACTGTCTTGTGGAACACCAGACGTGGCAGGGAACGGTTCCGATGTTGTGTTTCCAATTTTGACTGCCATAGAACGACCAACTAGGTAGGAACTAAGCCAACCTAGTAATGTACTGGAGAAACCATGACGATTGAGTTTAGCTATCAAGATTTCATGGTTGATTTTATCAAACGCTGCAGAAAAATCGGTGTAGATTGCATCGACCTGTTTATGAGCTTCTATAGTTCTGATGATGAAGGATGTGTAGGATACCAGATTAGTGCCGGTGGATCTTTTTGGCGTAAATCCGTGTTGAGTCTCGGAAATATAATTGAGACAATGGTGCTTCAAAAAGTCGAGAACTATCAGCTCAAAAAGTTTAGACGTGGCACACAAAGCGGCGATTCCTCTGTAGTTGGACACTTTTCGTTAATCACCTTTTTTATGCAAAGGGAAAACAAATGATTCCTTCCAAGTACTTGGAAAGGATCCAGATGAAAGAGAGCGGTTGAAAATAGTTGTCAACGGAATCGAGAGTGCAGCACTACACCTTTTCAACACAATGGATGGTATGCCGTCAGGACCGGGATTTGAGGAACATTTCAAGCGAGCACAAGCGGATACAATAGTATCAAGTGTTATTAGTGGATGCGGACCAATGACAGGACGTGGAGGTACATTGGCTAGAGCTTCGGACAACTGATGATGGTCAAGCGTTTCGTCTGTAAATACTGCTGAGAACTGTTCCCTGAAGAGGTCGCTTATGGACTACAGAGAGGAAGCTTCTTTCTCGCCAAACTTCATGATTGTTGTTCCTTTCGTTGTTCGTCGATGTAAGACCAGAATTTTTGAGGGTTGAGTTTTAAATTTCGTTGAGTCTGTTGCAGGTAGCTACGAAACAATTCCTTGTTGAGCTTTTTGTATCTGTTATTGCAAGCGATGTAATATGACCGCTTGTAGGAGTTGCGGTTCTTTGAGAATTGTTGAGGAGCAGATCTTTAGCTGACTTCCGACCTCTAAGATTTCTATTTGATCAGGGAGGATACTTCGGAGTTTTGCAGACGATTTTCGGTGTGAACTGATCTATGGCGAAATGTACAATGAAAGTATAAACTTCGACCGTTGTTTCAATTGTTAAGTTTTGAAACATATCATCCCAGTTAATTGAAGATAAAAGGAGGCTCATTTTGGTGAAGTCCGTTTTCCTGAAGTTATTACGAATCACTTCAGAGGTGATGTAATGATGTGATGTGTAATAAGAACTCCACCATCAGTGCAAGAATTACCATGTACTGCAGGACTATTCTCGCGCAGGTTGTTCTGAGAGAATAGCCTACCTGATGGCTTCTGTGCAGCAGGGTCGGCCGATCTCAGTGTGGACCTTCGGAAGACTACGGCCAGAAGGCCGCGTGTCTTCGCATGACAAGGGACTGGCGACTCCACGAACCCTTGCCCAGTCAACAAATCCTTCGACTGCCTTTGGCTACCTCTAGGGAATCCCCGTTATATAGTTGTTAAAGGAACAGTGAGAAATTTTTAAGCATAAATGATTTATAAAAAAGTTAAGACAAAAGAAAATTTCATGGCTATACTGAACTTTAGATTCAATTAACACATTATATTTTGTTTTTATTTGCACTAGTAAATGTACTGGGATATTGCCAAATTTCTACTGTTCCTTATAAAATAGTGTGGGCAATAAAATGAGGAAGAATCTCACCAAAAAAAAATTACAATTCAAATAACTTACCATAAAAGCATATCAGTCTCTATGTTGCATCATAAAATCAAGAAATACTACTTTCCAACGCATCTTCCACTGCATGTTGTTCGTATAGCACTCACTTGCTTTTATGAGACTGATCCAATATGAATGGACCAAGAACGTAACTGCATATACTGTGCTGGTTTTTACAAGGTCTCACTTTTCTCATATAGAAGGACATCATGAAAGACCCAATTGATATATATATATATATATATATATATATATATATATATATATATATATATATATATATATATATATATATATATATATACATATATATATATAAATTTCATATTATTATAATTTACATTAAATTTTACACTATATAAAATTAAATTACTTGAATATGTGAAAAGCAGCTGCAGTAAGTCAATGCACTTCCAACCGTTCACTTACCGAAAACCCAACCTACCTCTTGTTGCATTATTAAATCCTCGTAAATTGAAATTTAAAGTGATGGTAACAATCCTCCCAACCTCCCTCGCGTCCTTACACAATAAATGAGAAAGCAAGCAAATATTAAATAAAACTACAACCATTAATTCGAGCTAAGGTATTGAATAAAGAGCTTTTAATTTATACTGTTAAATAGAACAGATTTTGAAAAAAATTCAGATAAATAATTTTGACGCTTTTGTTACTATCACTTTATATTCAAGACATAAATATCTAATCTAATCTAATCTAATCTCATACTAACGCAGCCAATTCTTGAAAGCATCCTGGAAAATGATGTTTTCTTGAATACATTATTTTTCTTGTCATCGGCCAGGCCAACTGCGTAGTATGTGCCGCAGAGAGGATTCCAAGAAATAGAGCGATTCCAGAAAGATCTAAAATCGCTTTACTACTCTGAATCAAGGGAAGGAAGAAAGCGTGGACCTCCCGTACCAAACGCTTCCATGTTGAGTTATACAGTGTGATAATTTGTACCTTATCGTTGGGAGCATAGATGCTAGAAAGATTAGTTTATGCTCCTTTTGCCTGTGGGTGAACTTTTGGCATTTGAACCAAAAGTGTGGCAATAATTGCCAAGGTTATAGTGCCTTATCTCGCTCCATGGAGGTAAGTGGACTAAAACTTACGATGATGGATAAATGCGAAGCTGAAAATAGCATAAAAAATATTGTGAAGGGATGTTATAATATAAAATGAGAATAACATGTGTACTATCTGCATGTCTTCTGATTCCATGGATGATCCAAAATTATATACCGTATAAAGAAATAAAGAATACTTACATTTTTCGTGGTAGAGGTAAGACTTCAGCATGCTATCTTTACCGCGCTGCCTACATTGCGTTGGTGGGACTGCCTCCTGAGGTATAGCTGACGAGATACAGCGTTTCTTACTCAGCCGCTGGTGAACAGACCTCCTTGGTGGACAGACGCTCAGCACGCACCTCCTCAATCTAGCTGAAGTCAGAAGGACAACAGTGCTCAGGCTGCATTACCAGCTAAGTACGCAACCCTTAGCTGGCGGTCTTTGTCATCTGCTGACCCGTGGAAGCATGAGGTAGGAACTTGTGAGGACCAGAGCTATGTCGCGGGGACGCACGCTCCATCACAGTTGTCGACTCACCATTTTGCAGCCACCGGTCACGAATCACTTCAGAGGTGAGATGACCTCGTATGGAATGCTTCGTTTTGAAACAAGTGTAGGGCTGGATGATGCTGACATGTTTTCACCAATGGAGCTGGGACTTCGGCAACAGTAATATCACGGCTGAGATCTTGGCAGCCAACAAAGCAGATGTCAAGCATGCGACCGTTAGAGTTATAGACGGAGTTGAGTTGGATGAGCCCTGGCCGTACTGTAATCGTCCAAAAGCTCTTTCTGAACTGAGCTCATCGATGAGTGAGCAAGGTTGGGATAGAGATATACCGATGGACCTCTAGTCCAGTTGACGGAGCGCATCAGTGTAAATCACCCATGATGAGTATCTCTATCTGCTAGAGTCATACGAGAGGTAATCCATTCCAAAGATTCGCAATGTTGAGACGCCAATGTTGCATCACTCAAAACGGTCAGGAGGCACGTAGATAACACAGATGAATAAGCTATAGCCTGAGACAAATAGTTCTACCCAAACCTGTTCGACTGTACTACTGTTTGAAGGTTGCAATGAACGGCATTTATAATTGGAGCGAACAGTCAAAAGCACACCACCACTGGTGCTTTTTGTTCTGGAGAGGCTTGAGCGATCAGAGCGGAAAACAGCATATTCACTTCCAAATATTTGAGTGGAAAGTGTATTGCAAAGCGAGCCTCATTGTATCTGTACCTTGTAGTTATTATTTTTTTTTGTAGGTTCCTTCGTAAAGACTGCATTCGATGGAATTTGGACACACGCACATTGTTCGTAACTCTTTAGCGTGTGGGTAGAAATTATTGAAATTTTAACTGAATGTATTTCTTAGTGTGGTTGTGTCAATTGTGTAATGAGTTTCGTGAAAATCGGTCGAGTGATTTCAGTGATGGCTTCGAATGAAGAAATAGTGCGCCAACAAATTTTGGGCACTCACTTGAAAATCCAAACGCTTCTCATCGATGGATCGGAAAACAGTTTTGAATCAGCAATCATTCAACTGTATCTCATGGGATCAAAACGTTCAAGGACCGTAAGACAACCAAGCGGAAAAATGGTAGTGGCAAAAAGCGTGGCACATCAAATCCGGAGAAGGCCAGGATGGTATTGAACCAATTAAGCGTTATCCCAACATTTCGATCAGGGATGTTGCAGAAAAGGCGAAAGTTTCAGTTTGTTTGTGCCGAAAACAAT
>JASCZW010021448.1:0-10663 GCA_034211315.2 Aedes japonicus
GGGCTCCCATGCAAATGAAAAACTATTTTCTAAATAACTCAAGAACTAATCAAACAAATGGAACCAAATATGGCATGTGGAGGTTTTGTAGGCAAGAAATGTTTCTACGGTGGTTTTAGACCCCAAGCAAAAGAAACCAAATTTAGCATGTGTGAGGTTTTAAAGGCAAGAAAGGTTTCTATGATGGTTTCAGATTCCTCTTCGCCCTGAAAGGGGAGGCTCCTATACAAATGAAATACAATATTCTGTATAACTCGAGAACTAATCAAGCAAATTGAACCAAATCTGGCATGTTGAGGTTTTTGTAGATGAATACTGTTTCAATGATAATTTGAGACCCCACCCTTTTCTGAAGAATGGGGGAGGGCTCCTATACAACATGAAACACAGATTTATGCACTAACTCGAGAAAATCTTTCAATGATTGATTTGAGATCCCCTCTGCCTTCTTCAAGTGGAGGGTGGGATCTCCCATATAAATGAAACACAAATTTTTGCATAACTCGAGAACTAATCAAGCAAATGGAACCAAATTTGGCATATGGAGGTTTTTGAAGGAGAGAAATGTTTTTATGGTCATTGAGACTCTTCCGCCTTCTGAAGAGGGGGGGGGGGCTTTCAAACAAATGAAACACAAATGTCTGCATAACTCGAGAACTAATAAAGCAAATGGAATCAAATTTGGCATGTGGAATTTTTTAAGGAGAGACATATTCCTATGGTGGTTTCAACCACTCTGCCCTCTTAATGAGGGAGGTCCCATAGAAATGAAACGCAAATTTTCTGCATAACTCGAGAACTATTCAAGTAAATGAAACCACATATGGCATGTGGGGGGTTATTGAAACAGGATTTTTATTTATATTAAAATGGATTTCTGTCTGACTGTCTGATCGGAGATTAAAATATGTATGCAGGTATTTTTGGGGCTGGGGAAGGTTCTTATGATTGTTTGAGACCGCTTCCCCTTCCGGCTCGCATACAAATGAAACACAAATGTCTGCATAGCTTGAGAACTAATCAAGCAAATGGAATCAAAATTGGTATGCAGGGGTTTTTGAATGCAAGAAATGTTTCTATGGTGAATTCAAACACAAATTTAAACCAATTCTGACAATTATCCAGGTAACTAAGCCACAAACTGTGTATTGTCTGGGTAAGAAGAATGTTCTGATAGAAGTTTGAACTCCTTTTTACTCAAAAAAACTCATTAAAAAAAGCGTCAGTTCTATGTAATGTTCATTCATTTAGTTGCAGGCGTAGCAACGCTCGCACCGGGATCAGCTAGTCTATATAATAAAAATGAGTTGGGGTTTCCTTTGTCACGATTTAACTCGCGAGCGGCAAGACCGTTTGGCATGAAAATTTGTATGCAGGGGTTTTTGAGGCCGAGGAAGGTTTTTAAGATAGTAAGAGACCCCTCCCTCTTCTGAAAGGGGGGGCTCCCATACAAATGAAACACATTTTTCTGCATAACTCGAGAACTGATCAAGCAAAGGAACCCAAATTTAGCATGCGGAAGTTTTTGGAGGTAAGAAATGTTTCTATGGTAGTTTGAGACCCCTCCCCTCTCTAGAAAGGGAGGCTCCCATACAAATAGAACAGAAGTTTCTTCATAACTCTAGATCTAATAAAGCAAATGGAACCGAATTTGGATTGCGGGGATTTTAAAGGCAATAAATGTTTCTACGGTAGTTTGAGACCCCTCCTCCCTCTCTGGTAGGGGGGGGGGGGGCTTCCATACAAATGAAATACAAGTTTCTGCATAACTCTAGAACTAATCATGTAAATGGAACCAAATTTGACCGGTAGAGGTTTTTGAAGGCAAGAAATGTTTTTAAAGTAACTCGAGACCCCTCCGCCCTCTGTAAGAGGGGGGCTCTCATACTAATAAAACACAAATTTGTGCATAACTCGAGAACTAATCAAGCATATGGAACCAAAATTGGCATGTGGAGGTTTTTGGTAGCACAAAATGTTTCTATGGAAGTTTGAGACTCCTCCGTCATCTGGAAGGGAGAGGGAGGGGGGTTTCCATACAAAAACAACACAAATTTCTGCCTAACTCGAGAACTAACCAAGTAAATGGAACCAAATTTGGCATATGGAGGTTTTCGAAGGCAATAAATGTTTCTAAGGTGGTTTGAGACCCTTCTGGAAGGGGAGACTTCCATAAAAATGAAACATAATTTTTAACATAACTCGCGAGCCAATGGAGCAAACGAAACCAAATTTGGCATGTTGAGGTTTTTGGAGGCAAGAAATGTTTCTATGGCACTTTATTTATTTATTTATTTCGTCAAGCAATGTAGACTACATACAATGGTTACAGTGTTCTACTTACATATTATACATTATTTATGTTGTCTTTTAGACGACATTTTATTTGTTCTTTAGACATAGTGATGCCGATGATTTCGCAATGTAAGTTATACTGACGCATCATTCGATTAATGGGGCCATTTTTGCATAATTAGTTCTGTATGATTTTTCTATCAATAATTTCCGTGTTCTTAGATGCCGACTGGGACTATAAAAGTTCAATTGCGAGAGCAGTTCTTCTGATTTTATGCGTTGTGAAATAATGTCATTGACGTAGAAAAGCATTGCAGATTCGCGGCGTTCTTTAAGTGTCTGTAAATTGATAAGCATGCAGCGTGCTTCATAAGATGGCAGTGGAAATACAGTCCAATTCAATTTCCTTAGGGCATATAAAAGAAATTGCTTTTGGACGGATTCTATGCGTTAGTCGTGTATGGAACAGTACGGGTTCCATACTAGGTTGCAGTATTCCAGAATTGGCCTGACATATGTAATGTATAATATTTTAATAGTATATGGATCTTGAAAATTGTGACTGAACCTCTTAATGAAGCCCAGCATGCTATTTGCTTTACTTATAATAGTGTTGTAATGTTCTACAAAAAGTGAGTTTAGAGTCTAGGGTAATGCCTAAGTCCCTTACTATTTTGCATGTTTCTACTTTTTGGTTTCTAAAAATATTTCCATACGAGGTGTTTCTGATTTTTCTGCTAAATACTATTGAGTTACATTTTTTCACGTTAAGTTGAAGTAAGCTTTTGCTACACCATGTGTTGAATAAGCTAATTTCGTTCAGGAATTCTTCTGCGTCACTAGGATTTTTATTTCCATGAAGAGCTTCATGTCATCTGCATATATCAGTATTTGGATTTTTTAAGTATGTAGGAAATGTCGTTTATGTACAAAATAAAAAGAAGTGGGCCTAAATGTCAACCTTTGGGGACCCCGAGGTGACAGAGATAGGTTCTGAAAGTTTATTTTGAAAGCGAACAATTTGTTCGCGATGCGTTAAATATGACTGCAGCCAATTTAACAGTCCAGGTTCCATTCCAATTGTTTGCAATTTGAAGAGTAATAATGGTATGTCGATTCGGTCAAAGGCCTTACTGAAGTCAGTGTAAAGTGCTTCTACGTGCTTGCCATTGTCCATTGCATTCAAAATAAAAGTTACAAATTCAAGAAGATTAGAAGTGGTTGAGCGACCTTTGAGAAAGCCGTGCTGTTTGCTTGTAATTTGATTTTTTACTTGCTGAAAAATATTTTCATTCACGAGAGATTCAAAAAGTTTTGGGATGCAAGAGATAATGGCAATTCCACGATAGTTGCGGATGTCTGATTTCGTGCCTGATTCACCACCCCTCCCACTTAAAATGGAGGGGGGGCTCCCATACAAATAAAAGAAAATTTCTGCATAACTCGAGAACTAATCAAGTGACTGAAACCTTTTTAGCAAATGGGGGTTTTTGGAGGCTAGATTTCTATATAAAAATGAATTTCTGTCTGTCTGTCTGTCTGTCAGACCCTTATAGACTCTAGAAGTTCTGAACCGACCAACGTGAAAATTTATATGAAGGTGTTTTTGGGGCTAGGGAAGGTTCTTATGATTGTTTGAGACCCCTACTCTCTCAGGAAGGGGCGCTCTCATACAAATGAGACACACATTTCTTCAGAACTCGAGAACTAATCAAGAAAATCGAATCAAAATTGACAAGTGAGGGGTTTTGAAGGCAAGAATGTTTCTATGATAGTTTAAGGCCCCTCCCCTTTCTGAAGGGACGGGGGGGGGCTTCAAACAAATGAAACTCAAATTTTTATTTTAATCGATGAGCCAGTGCGATGGTTCGAGAACTAATCAAGCAAATGGAACCAAATTTGAAATGTGGGGGGTTTTGAAGGCAATGATTGTATCTCTCTGGAAGGGAGGACTCCCATACAAATGAAACACAAATTTCTACCAAAATGAGAATTATCCAGGTTACTGAAATACAAAACGTGTGTTTCTCGGATAAGAAGCATGTTTTGATAGAAGTTTGAACCCCTGCTTATTTCAGAAAAAAAACTCATTTCGAAAAAAACCATAAACGTGCCAGTTATATTAAATTTTCCTTCATTTAGTAGCAAGCGTAGCAGCGCACGCACCGGGTTCAGCTAGTCTATATAATAAAAATGAGTTGGGGTTTCCTTTGTCACGATTTAACTCGCGAGCGGAAGGACCGATCGGCGTGAAATTTTGTATGCAGAGATTTTTGGGGCCGGAGAATAATCTTATGATGGTTTGAGACCCCTCCCTTCACTGGAAAGGAGGGCTCCCATACAAATGAAACACAAATTTCTACACAACGCGAGAACTAATCAAGTAAAAGAAACCAAATTTAGCATGTGTGAGTTTTTTAAGGCAAAAAAGGTTTTTATGGTAGCTTGAGAACCCTCCCCGTCATAAAAGGGGGGGCTCCCATAAAAATAAAACACAATATTCTGCATAACTCGGGAACTAATCAAGCAAACCGAACGAAATTTAGCATGTAGTGGATTTTTAAGACAAAAAATGTTTCTATGTTGGTTTGAGACCCCTCCCCTTTCTGAAAGGGGGGGAACCTATTCAAATGAAACGAAAATCCTTGCATAACTCGAGAACTAATAAGAGAAATGGAACCAAATTTCGAATGTGGAAGTTTTTGAAGGAGGGAAATGTATCTATGGTGATTTGAGACTCTTCCGTCATATGAGGAGGAAGGGGGGAGGGGGTGCTCTCAAACAAATGGAACCCAAATTTCTGCATAACTCGAGAAATAATCAAGCAAATGGAACCAAATTTGGAATGGACGAGTTTTTTGAGGCATGAAATATTTTATGGTGGTTAAAAGCCCCTCCTCCCTCTAAAAAGGGGGGCTCTCATACAAATGAAACAAATTTCAACCAAACATGAGAACTATACCTACTGCTTTGCAAATTTGTATTCAGTGGTTTTTGGGTCCGGGAAAAGATCTTATTATAGTTCGGCACCCCTCCCGCCTTAAGCGCCTTGGGGGCTCCCATGCTGATGAAAAACTATTTTCTAAATAACTCAAGAACTAATCAAACAAATGGAACCAAATATGGCATGTGGAGGTTTTGTAGGCAAGAAATGTTTCTACGGTGGTTTTAGACCCCAAGCAAAAGAAACCAAATTTAGCATGTGTGAGGTTTTAAAGGCAAGAAAGGTTTCTATGATGGTTTCAGATTCCTCTTCGCCCTGAAAGGGGAGGCTCCTATACAAATGAAATACAATATTCTGTATAACTCGAGAACTAATCAAGCAAATTGAACCAAATCTGGCATGTTGAGGTTTTTGTAGATGAATACTGTTTCAATGATAATTTGAGACCCCACCCTTTTCTGAAGAATGGGGGGGGAGGGCTCCCATGCACATGAAACACAGATTTATGCATAACTCGAGAAATCTTTCAATGTTGATTTGAGACCCCTCTGCCTTCTTCAAGTGGGGGGTGGGATCTCCCATATAAATGAAACACAAATTTTTGCATAACTCGAGAACTAATCCAGCAAATGGAACCAAATTAGGCATATGGAGGTTTTTGAAGGAGAGAAATGTTTTTATGGTCATTGAGACTCTTCCGCCTTCTGAAGAGGGGGGGGGGGGGGGGGGGGCTCTCAAACAAATGAAACACAAATGTCTGCATAACTCGAGAACTAATAAAGCAAATTGAATCAAATTTGGCATGTGGAATTTTTTTAAGGAGAGACATATTCCTATGGTGGTTTCAACCACTCTACCCTCTTAATGAGGGGGGTCCCATAGAAATGAAACGCAAATTTTTGCATAACTCGAGAACTATTCAAGTAAATGAAACCATATATGGCATGTGGGGGTTATTGAAACAGGATTTTTATTTATATTAAAATGGATTTCTGTCTGACCGATCGGAGTTAAAATATGTATGCAGGTATTTTTGGGGCTGGGGAAGGTTCTTATGATTGTTTGAGACCGCTTCCCCCTTCCGGCTCGCATACAAATGAAACACAAATGTCTGCATAGCTTGAGAACTAATCAAGCAAATGGAATCAAAATTGGTATGCGGGGTTTTTTTGAATGCAAAAAATGTTTCTATGGTGAATTCAAACACAAATTTAAACCAATTCTGACAATTATCCAGGTAACTAAGCCACAAACTGTGTATTGTCTGGGTAAGAAGAATGTTCTGATAGAAGTTTGAACTCCTTTTTACTCAAAAAAACTCATTAAAAAAAGCGTCAGTTCTATGTAATGTTCATTCATTTAGTTGCAGGCGTAGCAACGCTCGCACCGGGATCAGCTAGTCTATATAATAAAAATGAGTTGGGGTTTCTTTGTCACGATTTAACTCGCGAGCGGAAGAACCGTTTGGCATGAAAATTTGTACGCAGGAGTTTTTGAGGCCGGGGAACGTTTGTAAGATAGTAAGAGATCCCTCCCTCCTCTGAAAGGGGGGTCCCATACAAATGAAACACATTTTCTGCATAACTCGAGAACTGAACAAGCAAAGGAACCCAAATTTAGCATGCGGAAGTTTTTGGAGGCAAACAATGTTTCTATGGTAGTTTGAGGTCCCTCCCCTCTCTAGAAAGGGAGGCTCCCATACAAATAAAATAGAAGTTTCTGCATATATCATGAACTAATCAAGCAAATGGAACCAAATTTAGCATGTGGGGTTTTCTGGTGGAGAAAAATGTTTGGATGGTAGTTTGAGACCCCTCCCCTCTCCTAGAAGGGGTGCTGTCATACAAAAGAAACTGAAATTTCTTCATAACTCTAGATCTAATAAAGCAAATGGAACCAAATTTGGCTTGCGGGGATATGAAAGGCAATAAATGTTTCTACGGTAGTTCGAGACCCCTCCTCCCTCTGTGGTAGGGTAGGGGGGGGCCCATACAAATGAAACACAAGTTTCTGCATAACTCTAGAACTAATCAAGTAAATGGAATCAAATTTGACAGGTAGAGGTTTTTGAAGGCAAGAAATGTTTCTAAAGTAACTCAAGACCCCTCCGCCCTCTGTAAGAGGGGGCTCTCATACTAATGAAACACAAATTTGTGCATAACTCGAGAACTAATCAAGCAAATGAAACCAAATTTGGCATGTTGAGGTTTTTGGAGGCAAAAAATGTTTCTATGGCACTTCACCACCCCTCCCCACTTCAAATGGGGGGGGGGGGGGAATCCCATACAAATAAATCGCAAATTTCTGCATATCTCGAGAACTAATCAAGTGAATGAAACCTTTTTAGCATATGGAGGTTTTTGGAGGCTATATTTCTATATACATAAAAATGAATTTCTGTCTGTCTATCTGTCTGTTAGACCCTTATAGACTCGAGAAGTTCTGAACCGACCAACGTGAAAATTTATATGAAGGGGTTTTTGGGGCTGGGGAAGGTTCTTATGATTGTTTGAGACCCCTACTTTCTCAGGAAGGGGCGCTCTCATACAAATGAGACACACATTTCTTCATAACCCGAGAACTATCGAGCAAATCGAATCAAATAATTTGACATGTGGGGGTTTTGAAGGCAAGAATGTTTCTATGGTAGTTCAAGACCCCTACCCTTTCTGAAGGGGGGGGGGGAGGGGGGGCTTCAAACAAATTAAACTCAAATTTTTATTATAATCGATGAGCCCAGTGCGATGGTTCGAGAACTAATCAAGCAAATGGAACCAAATTTGGAATGTGGGGGGTGTTGACGGCAATGATTGTATGGTGGTTTGAGAAACCACCCCCCTCTGGAAGGGAGGGCTCCCATACAACAGCTTACATAAACACAAAACGTGTGTTTCTTGGATAAGAAGCATGTTTTGATAGAAGTTTGAACTCCTGCTTAGTCAAGAAAAAAAACTCATTTCGAAAAAAATCCATAAACGTGCCAGTTCTATTGAATTTTCCTTCATTTAGTTGCAAGCGTAGCAGCGCTCGCACCGGGTTCAGCTAGTCTATATAATAAAAATGAGTTGGGGTTTCCTTTGTCACGATTTAACTCGCGAGCGGAAGGACCGATCGGCGTGAAATTTTGTATGCAGAGTTTTTTGGGACCGGAGAACAATCTTATGATGGTTTGAGACCCCTCCCTTCACTGGAAACGGGGGCTCCCATACAAAAGAAACACAAATTTCTACACAACTCGAGAACTAATCAAGCAAAAAACCAAATTTAGCATGTGTGAGTTTTGAAGGCAAGAAAGGTTTTATGGTAGCTTGAGAACCCTCCCCGTCATAAAAGGGGGCTCCCATACAAATAAAACACAATATTCTGCATAACTCGGGAACTAATCAAGCAAACGGAACGAAATTTAGCATGTGGTGGTTTTTAAGACAAAAAATGTTTCTATGTTGGTTTGAGACCCCTTCCCATCCTAAAGGGGGGGGGGGGGGGGGATGGCTCCGATACAAATGAAATACACTATTCTGCATGACTCGAGAACTAATCAAGCAAATGGAACCAAATTTAGTATGTGGTGGTTTTTGAAGACAAAAAATTGTTCTATGTTGATTTGAGACCCCTCCCCTTTCTGAAAGGAGGGGAACCTATTCAAATGAAACGCAAATCCTTGCATAACTCGAGAACTAATAAGAGAAATGGAACCAAATTTCGCATGTGGAAGTTTTTGAAGGAGGGAAATGTTTCTATGGTGATTTGAGACTCTTCCGTCATATGAGGAGGAAGGGGGGAGGGGGTGCTCTCAAACAAATGGAACCCAAATTTCTGCATAACTCGAGAAATAATCAAGCAAATGGAACCAAATTTGGAATGGACGAGTTTGTTAAGGCATGAAATGTTTTTATGGTGGTTCAAAGCCCCTCCTCCCTCTAAAAAGGGGGGCTCTCATACAAATGAAACAAATTTCAACCAAACATGAGAACTATACCTACTGCTTTGCAAATTTGTATTCAGTGGTTTTTGGGTCCGGGAAAGCATCTTATGATAGTTCGAGACCCTCCGCTTCTAGAAAGGGTGGGATCCCATGCAAATGAAAAACAAATTCCTGCATAACTCGAGAACTAATCAAACAAATGGAACCAAATATGGCATGTGGAGGTTTTGTAGGCAAGAAATGTTTCTACGGTGGTTTGAGATCCCAAGCAAAAGAAACCAAATTAAGCATGTGTGAGGTTTTAAAGGCAAGAAAGTTTCTATGATGGTTTCAGATTCCTCTTCGCCCTCAAAGAGGGGCTCCTATACAAATGAAATACAATATTCTGTATAACTCAAGAACTAATCAAGCAAATTGAACCAAATCTGGCATGTGGAGGTTTTTGTAGATGAATACTGTTTCAATGCTAATTTGAGACCCTTCCCTTTTCTGAAGGGGATGGGGGAGGGGCTCCCATACAAATGAAACACAAATTTATGCATAACTCGAGAACTAATCAAGAAAATGGAACCAAATTTGGCATATGGAGGTATTTGAAGGAGAGAAATGTTTTTATGGTGATTTGAGACTCTTCCGCCTTCTGAAAAAGAGCAGGGGTGGAGGGCTTTCAAACATATTAAACACAAATTTCTGCATAACTCGAGAACTAATCAAGCAAATGGAATCAAATTTGGCATGTGGACTTTTTTGAAGGAGAGACATATTCCTATGGTGGTTTAAGACTCACTCTGCCCTTCTTAATGAGGGGGGTCTCATAGCAAATGAAACGCAATTTTCTGCATAACTCGAGAACTAATAAAGCAAATGGAATCAAATTTGGCATGTGGATTTTTTTGAAGGTCAGCCATATTTCTATGGTGGTTTGAGACCCCTTTGCCCTCTGAAAGGGGGGGGGGGGGGCTCTCATACAAATGAAACGCAATTTTCTGCATAACTCGAGAACTATTCAAGTAAATGAAACCACATTTGGCATGTGGGGTTATTGGAAACAGGATTTTTATTTATATTAAAATGGATTTCTGTCTGACTGTCTGTCTGACCGATCGGAGTGAAAATATGTATGCAGGTATTTTTGGGGCTGGGGAAGGTTCTTATGATTGTTTGAGACCGCTTCCCCCTTCCGGCTCGCATACAAATGAAACACAAATTTCTGCATAGCTTGAGAACTAATCAAGCAAATGGAATCAAAAATGGTATGCGGGGTTTTTGAATGCAAGAAATGTTTCTATGGTGAATTCAAACACAAATTTCAACCAATCCTGAGAATTATCCAGGTAACTAAGCCACAAACTGTGTATTGTCTGGGTAAGAAGAATGTTCTGATAGAAGTTTGAACTCCTTATTACTCAAAAAAAAAAACTCATTAAAAAAGCGTCAGTTCTATGTAATGTTCATTCATTTAGTTGCAGGCGTAGCAACGCTCGCACCGGGATCAGCTA
>JASCZW010021449.1:0-10646 GCA_034211315.2 Aedes japonicus
AAATTTTCTAAGCAGACGAGTTTTAAAAGGAAAATATAAAACAATTTATACTCATCTGGTTCTAAGTTGGAATGAAAACATTAATCTAAAATCATATATGAGATTCACTACGTCACCAGCTAAAACATCTCTCTAACGTTGTTTGCCCTTTGCTTCACCCAATCAATTCAAGTATGATAGCTAACGCAATCATCAAACAAGATGCTTCAATAAAAACCATCCCGCTATTCATCCTTTGTAGCCAACAGCACCTTCAAACGGCAACAAACCACTTTCCCTCACGACAATAACGACTTCGATGGCTTCGAGGAACAACTACAAAGAATCGGCATCCTCCACATCGAAGGGAGAGCGGTCAGGATTTATTGCATCCGTTCCCAGGAAGCAATTATTTCGAATTATAACCGGAAGAAACTCCGCACACGCGTAGGGTTGCGATTTCTTACTATAAAGGAAAAAGAAAGGCCATCATTCTCCCCGGAAGAGGGATAGCGAACCGTGCATTCAATTTGGCTTCTATCAAAGTCAATTAGCAATGGTACTCTGCACGCAATCAATACATTTCCGCGAATGCTTTGTCGAGTGCGCTAAATGTGCGTTCACATAATTCACATTTATGTCGAACGAAACCCAAATGACATGCGAGAAGGCAACCCATTTCGGTCGGGAACGTTTGCCGTCAAGAAGTAAGAAAATTCATTGAAGTTAAGTAATGGTCCTGCAATGAAAAACCATCCCAAATCCGCACTGCGCACGTAGAGGATCGTCTTGACCTCGATTTCAAGTTTAACCTCTTGGCTGATGCTGCTGCTGCTGCTGCTGCTTTGGCTGCAAATTCGCCACCGGGACCAAGGTGGGATAAGAAAATACATCTTCGTAATAGCTCTCCAGGTGCTGCTGCAGATCCTTTCTTTATTTATTTTTTTCAACTCCGGCCACCGAGGGCAAGCCGCAACGCTCATCATTTGTTATCTGGCAATCTTCATCGTCCGTGGGCGATGTGTTTTTGCATAGATAAATATGAGATCCTTTCCCCCCCCTCACCCCCCCCCGAGTCATCCGTTGTCGAACAGATTGGAGCTGTTGGGTGTTCGCCATCCGCCCGCCATCCGCCCGCCATCCGCCCGCCATCCCTTAAACGGAACGTAATGTGAACAAGATGAATGGCTGCTACAGCAACACTAGTTAGATGCGGAGATAGGTACTTTTGTGTGGTCTGTGTTTGCAAAACGCAGCGTATCTTCAAGATGATCTCGACAAGTCGCTGCTTTGGTCTGGCTTCAATGGATGGGACGGGATGAGCAGCGTTCAGGGGAGGGGAGGGGCCTGATGAGGTGAATGAAAAACATCTCATTATTTAGCAACCGCAAAGCTTTTCAGCTTTTACATGAATCTCGGGAGAGCACTGCCGGAGAGCAGTTGCTTATCTGAAATCAGATCTCTTGATGAGCTGGGGATTTTAGAGAAAATCATTCGCTGTCGGGACTGCCAAGACCGGGTTGTGGTTGAACCTGCTTACGGGAAGAGCTGTACTTGCATCAATGGGAGGATTTGTTTGGTGTTTTAGAATCTGGTTCCACAGAGATTAACCGTCTGCGGCTAGATTTGGAAGGTTTGAAATTTCGACTCGAAGGAAAGAGTTAATCGATTTTTCAAACGTCACACACACACACACACACACACACACACACACACACACACACACACACACTTACACACCGAATTATTACAATATAATTAAATTAGAATCATTTACCAACTCTATGTACAGTCATACCTCGATATAACGTAACTTTATCTCGATATAACGTAATTTGTTTTCCCTTATTTTTTGAAGTTTATTGTTAGCGTGATGTTTCTAACTGTATATTTTTGTTTTTGAATTATTTATAAATTTGTCCAGGCTCAATCGAATCAACTTCACTGAGCCAAGTTTTCATATTTATATACATCAGGTATCTTAGAAATAAAGTTGTCCATTCTTAGAACTAAAGATGTCCATTCTTTTGATCCGTTCATTTTGAAATAAACAGCCCTAATACACTTCGAGTGTCCTTCAATCCATTGCCAAACTATAAAATAAACCGCTAGCTATTTTGACATTTCAAGTCCATCGGTTGCCACATCTGAAGTGCAATTGAAATAAGATTGTACTAGGATGGGAAGTACAATTGAAATGAGAAAAGGGACTTGGCTACTTCAATAGTACTTCAATTGTACTAGGCTCCGCTATCTGGGAAGGTTTGGTAAAAAGTTGCTTGCGATGTTGCGTGCAATGCTTCAACATGGCTTGTATATGCCGTCAAACTGTTTTCTGTGGATTGTTTGTTTTTGTGCATGTAGTAGGAAGCTAGCTGTTAAAACTTCTTTGTTCATGCACAACTTATAATTCAAAAAGTTGGACTAAGTCGGAGCTTTGACCTTGTACATGGTGTTTCTATGAGTAAGAATATGAAGAAGTACATAGTTCGGTCTGCATCTACCATCTATGCCATGAAATATGCAGAGGACAACATTCTCAAAAAAAAATAGCCATCAAGGAGGAATGTGTAAACAACTTAACTGATATTCCGTGAAGTCAATTAAACATGTTTTGTTTTTAATTTATAGCAAAACGAAAACGTTTCGAGAATGATCGATTCCCACGAAGCTCTCTACATCTGTTTTTTTTTTTTTTGCAAAAATGACAGCACCAACGACTGATAAGCCAGAAATACTACAAGTTCAAGCTAAAGAATCTCTTACCAGATGACTGGAACAGGGGAACTCGGAAGTCGTGGTTATGTGGAAAAAAAAATACAAAACACAACGGTATTCATTTACTGAAAATTGCTTCGATGTAACGTAACTTCGATATAATGTAACGAAAATAAAAATAGAGTTACTTTACATCGAGATATGACAGTAGTAACAATTATCGTGAAGCAAATCTTCTATCACACTGAATATATTGTTTCATAAATTTGCTTCTGTTCGTTTGCATGATTTTCGTACATAAAACACATGCTTTATAAATTATAATCTCATTCGGATTAGCCAATCACCATTGCTGTTAGGGAGGGCTAAAATGATTTGTTTAACTCCACATAAATGAAAAAATGTCAAACACTTTTGGTCAAAATCTGTGATTTCATGCCATAGCTTATTTCAACTACATTTCGTCTAACAATATTGACATATGTAACGCGCCAAACAAAAGGACTGGAGACGGGTAGGTGAGGTGATCAAAACGCTCGAATAGCTGCAAGGCTGCACAAAGTTCTTTCGAAAAATCATTCAAATGGTCTTGGCAGCTTAAAATATGAGGACGATAGTTTTACAGTCGATTGTTCCGAAACTTTGGAAGTAATGGTGAGAATTCACTTTCCGCGGTCAACATCTGTATTTGCTGAAGAACAGGAATTAGATGAGGTAGGACGCTCATGGTAAGCAGATGCTTATTTTAAAGCTAGTGAAATTTTCACGCCATCTAGAGTTGAATGGGCATCGAGTTCTTTTCGACCTTTAAAATCAGCTGGGAGAGATGAAATTTGCCCAGCACTGCTCCAGCAGGGAGCTGATTGAATTAATCAGAGTTAGTGTTACTCTGAGTTATATACCAAAAGCATGCACAAAAGTTCGAGTTGTCTTTATTCTAAAAGCGGGAAAAACTGATAATATGTATGATGCATGATATGTACTACCACCCATTGTAGCACGGAAACTAAGTCCGACGGCAATGGGTTCTCCTCTCTGTTAGACTTGATCAAGCTTTAATAACCACTAATTATCCTAATCATGCCATTGTATGAAGGGCCAAAAATCGGGTTGGGTGGATCGATAGGCAACATCACTTATACGTATCCACAGGGATATAAAGAATCTCCTTGCAACAACAAGATTGAACAATTGGTCAAAAGAGCAAGCAATCGAGAAATCGTTTCAAGCCAAAGAAATAGCTTTGGTAGCCTTTGAAAAAGCATTCGACAATGCATCCTATAGCTCAATGCGCTCCGCAATAGAAGCAAGGGATAACTGTATTATTGAATGGAAAATGGCGAGCTTAAAGACCGAGAAATGTCTGCCGACTAACTAACTATTAGATCGACTAAAAGCTGTTCTCAAGGAGGAGTCCTTACGCCCTTACTGTGGTCCTTAGTAGTAGACCAACTTCTTAAAATACTAGCAGAGCTAGGGTACAAGGTGATTAATTTTGCTGACGATTTAGCTATAATAAATCGTGGGAAGTTGGATGACACGATATCTAGGCGGCTACAAACTGCGCTCAAGGCAGGAGCTAAATATCTTGGTGTTACTTCGGATAAAAACAAACAACTGAAATTTCCATCTAGACAAGGTTATCACTAAGGCAGCAAATGTCCTATGGGTATATAGTAAAGCAGTGGGTAAAAATGGGGACTACGACCAAAAACTGTCCATTGAATTTATTTTGCAATGATTCTCCCGAAAACTACGTATGCTTCGCTTATATTGTGGCCTAAACTTTATGAGGTAACCACTCAAGTGAAGCTTAGTAAACTACAGAGGCTTCCCTATAGAAAGTTTGTGTCAAAAAGAGTGCTTTAGAACACTTTTGGAGTCAAGTTTTTGTTTAATCAACCACATCACTACTTCAATTGTAGTAGGCTCCGCCATTTGGGAAGGTTTGGTGAAAAGTTGTTTGTGATGTTGCATGCAATGCCTCAACATGGTTTGTATATGCCGTCAAAAATCTGTTTTCTGTGAATTCTTTGTTTTTATGTATGTAGTAGGAAACTAGCTATTAAAACTTCCTTATTATTGCACAACTCATAATTCGAGATGGTCGACTAAGTCGAAGGATTTTTCAAAAATGGATCGTGTGTCGCCTAAGCAAGACAAAAAATGACAAAATAATGAAGAAGTACAAAGTTTGGTCTGCATCCACCGTCTATGCCATGCAAAGGACAACTTTCTAAAACAAAAACTGATCAACGAGGATGTGTGAGAAACTAAAATGATATTCCCTGAAAACAACATGTTTTGTTTTGAATTAATAGTAAAACGAAAGCGTTCCAAGATTCCTTGATACTCACAGGTTGACAAAGCTCTCTACATTTGGTTTTTGCAGAAATGCTACAAAGTCATGCAAAAAAAATTTATCAACCAAATGGTTGGAATAGGGGAATTTGGAAGCCGTGGTTATGTGAAAAAAAATAACAAAACCCAACGGCATTCGCTAACTGAAAATCAATCTTTTTCAAAAGATCGTCAACTAGAACATATGTAGAGAGAAACGCTACCCTAGCAGCACACTTGTGACAAATCAGTTAAAGTTACTTGCATGCAACTCAATTAAGTCACAAGCATGTTACTGCAACCAATAATGTAATTTTTGTGTTGTTGCGCTACAGGCATCTGATGATGCATGAAATTCAAATTCGTGGAGGAGAGTTTGACGAGTGCATGAAGAAGATTAACATAAAGAACTTAATCCTTTGGGTCGCTTAAGCGTGGGCGGTAGTTCCAGCTGAATCAATTCGCAAATCTTGGAACATGCTTGACAATGTACGTGAAATCGAGGATACGGATAGAAAAAAAAGCTACTACAAACATTCATGGAAAAAGTTTTTTGCTTCGATATAACGTAACTTCGACATAACGTAACGAAAATAAAAATTGAGTTACGTTATATCGAGCTATGACTGTATTATGATATATGTAAATTAGATGGTAAGGGGTGTCCACAGTTAAATTGCATCACTTTCAATAAGCTGCAACATTTCGCCCTTTGGGTTGCAATCGAAAGCCGGAGGCCACAGCGACGACAAAAAGAGCTGCCTGCTGTTTCGAGCGGAACTACTATGCTGCCAACAACGTTCAAATGGTGTCCAAGGACAAGAATCCTCCCAACACGTCAGAGCTCCACCCAATCGAATAATATTGGGCCATCGTCAAGCGGAACCTTAAGAAGACTCAAAAAGCTGCGAGAAACAGTTCTAGGCAAATTGGCGTTCTGCGGCGAATAAAGTGGACTTAAAAATTCTTATGTCAGGTTTAAAACAAAAGACCCAGTAATTCTCATTCGGTAAAAAGGAATCTAAGTGAATATTTCTTCTGTATTCTACCAAGCTGTACTTGAAAAAATAATTTGACTTATTAATAAAAACTTTGATTGACTTTTACACATTGCTGAACACCATTTACATGCAAGACAATAGAAGACAACAAGTCATCGTGGCTGTTATTCCCGGGGAAGTAGAGTTGCAAGATTTGTGTTCTTTGTGGTGGCAATGAAGTGATTAGATACAACTGTCTACAGCGTAGTGGTGAACTACAATTAATTTGTGATCATGACTAAAGATCTTCGTAAGCTGGAAAAGCAGGACAGGAACATTCGGAAGACGTAAGATGCAATGTAGGTTTTCGTCGAACATTATGATCCTGCTCAGATTGACCAAGAAGTAGTCCGTCACCAGATATAAGAACAAGCATTTCATGACTTTCAAGCTATTCGTCTTCGAATAGAAATTATAACCGATGATATCGTCACCGAAGAATAATTCGATCAGAAGGAATCTAAGGAGTAGCAGCAGGGGCAGAAAATCAACACCTATCAGCTATGGATAAATTCATGTACATACGGTCTTCATTGGTCGGAGAGCCTCTTCAAGAGATCAACTCGGTGAAAATGACGTAAGCAAACTACGGGGTGACCTGGGTTACTTTGGAACCAGGGCTTACATCGTTGAAGCATTAAAATGAAAATGAATCGCTTTTGTATTCATTTCACTCCACTTCAATTAGCTTTCGTGCAGTGAATGCATCTTACTTTCATCGATTCACTCCCAATTCACTTCCTGCAATCATGAGTAAGCTTAAATTCATTTGCGATCTAGCCACCGTCGAAAGCGTTTCAAATGATATTCAGGCTTGCATCAAACGACAAGGTGAAGAACCGTGAAAAAAAAAACCAGGAACACATCCGTGCTGGCCCGGAAACAGTGTTGACACTGGAGAAGGAAAAAGAGATTGAGGAGTGGATTTTCGACATGCAAGCAAGAGGATTTCCGATTATGAAAGAGTGGCTTCTGGATACCGTTCAGCAATATCTGGATGCAAATCCTCAGGAGAATCCATTTGAAAATACCAGACCAGATACGTATGCATCTAGATTCTCAAAGTACTCTTGTGATTTCGTATGCTTTGAAAACGACGAAGAACAGGTTTTGCATCACATTTACACAGCATTACAATCAAACTATCCTGAAATTGTTTAATCAGTTCCAGAAAAAACGAATGAAAACGAAGTTTTCTGTAGCTTTGACTATGGTTCAACCACGGAAATTACCCTTGTTGTTGCTGAAGAGCATGGTGAGATTGATATTGTGACATATGAAACAGAATTTTCTTTGGAACCGGAGTAGGGCATCGCATCGTCCAGTTCGGCTTAAAAAGCAATCCATGCGTCTACTGAAGTTCAAGAGGAATCAAACATTTTTTTGGAGGAAGTGCAATATGATGATGGAACAGAATCTACTGATCAAGTTCCAGAAACATCTGCAAGGCCCTTAAAGGAGTTTCTGAATGTGCCACCCATGCCTAAACGATCGGCTACTCGCGAATATAAATCGAAGCGATACCATGTTCTCACGTCTGATGAATTCATCGAAGAATTTCAACGAAAGGCAGATGAGAAAAATCTTCTGCAAGAGGAGAAGGAAAAGCAAAAAATTGCTAGAGAAGAGCGCAAGGTAGCTCTCGAGCAAGCGAAACAGGAAAAGACAAAACTAAAATTACTGAAAACAGAACAGCGAAAGCAGACGGAAAATCAAGAAAAAGCACCGAAAAAGAAGATGACATAAAAGAAGATGAAATTTTAATATCTTTTGACGTCAAATCCCTTTTCCCTGCAATTCCAGTAAAAGATATAAGCTTCGTTGAAATTGATTTGATTTCATCCCCTCCAACCGAGCAGTGGTTGGCGAACACCACGAAATATGCGTACCAGTGTTGCTAGAAGTATTGTCATTTGCAATGCACGCATTGCTGTAACTTTGCTCAACAAAAAGCTCCCCGAGCTGGCAAGCACTGTTCTCTTTGATACTGTGGTGACTTATTGAAATTGCATTTGTTGCATTTGCGCTGGAGCTGTGAACACAATAGGTATCGCGTGAAAGCGTGAAACATAAATATCAGCAATTCCGTTTATAATTTCATAAAATGGTTGATTATTATTTTAGATTCTACAATCACTTTATCTGATGGCACTGCTTTTAGTCTTAAACAAAATGAATACCGCAGAAATGAATATAAATCCGTATTGCATGAATTTAAATTGTCCTGCTTCATACTAGTTTGACACCCAAGGCTTAAATAAACACCGATGAATGAAAAGTTTGAACGAAAATGTTTGTTTGAAGACTGTTTTGCTGAAGCTGACTAAGAAGTGGCTGTCAAAAGAAGATAATGTGTTTCAATTGCAAGGCATGAATCCCGACCAGAAGCGTATAACATAAAAATTACAAAATTATAACAAACTTTGATACGACTAACTGATTTTGATATAAATTTGTTCAAAACATTTTCATCTGGATAATTGTAAAACATACTTATAACAAATTATGATATAATACCCAGGGAGGCACAAGCTGCGTAAAGAAAGTAAATTAATTCTAACACTAGCTGATATGATTTTGCTACATCGTAACAAAACTGTTACAAAGTTTGTTTTGTTTATGTTATAAGTATATCATCGTTTGCTATAATTTTGTTATCCCTAGAGGATCTTTTGTTAGAATTTCAGTTATTTTAACAACATCCGCGATCTAAATCCTAACAACCTCTGTTATAAAAACAGCGTAACTGAATAGCAAAACTTGAAATAATTTTGTTGTTCCCTTTTGATCGTGATGCCCATCGTCCCACGACGAATTTAAATTGAAAATGAAATTTTATGACCCTGGTTGGAACACGAGTATGGGAATAAGAAATTAATTGTGAAGGCGCATTTGGACTCACTATGTTCGGCTGAAGTGATGAAGAAGGAGAGTTACGAGGTATTAAACAAGTTGATTGCCGATTTTGAGGAGAATTTATTAATGCTGGACGAGATAGGCGAGAATACAGGTAATTGGAGTACTATCTTAGTTTACATGGTATGCGCACGCTTAGATCCGACCCCCCTCAGGCACGGAGACTCTCACTGTTATTTGAAGGCCGTCCGTACGTATGCGAACTTAATCAAGTTCCTACGAGGGCACTATTTAGTACTACAGTTTTTGTCATCGAGCAAATCACTAACAGTTCAAAAGAAGCATGCCAAGTTCGGTCTTACTAATGCGGCAGTCCAGGCATGACACAAGTGTATCTTTTGTGGAGAGGCATTCCATTCTGCATTCCGGTGCTTCAAGGTTCTGAAAATGAATTTTTCGGAAAGGTACGACGTGATTCGGCGGAGAAAATTATGCCTCAACTAACTGAGTGTAAGACATCAAGCGAAGTAAGTGCTGTTCTCACCATTTTCAGCAGAAGCATCATTCCCTGTTGCACACTGAGCCGTACCAGCACCCCTATCAAATCCGCCATCCCACCGCAGAAGAAATACCAATGCGCAGTGGGCAAAAATGGATCCACAATCTCATTAATTTAGACGGCGGCGGGAAAAATTTCAAAGAATCGAATGTGGTTGGATTCAATTGGGGTTGGCCAAAGTAAGCGTCCTATTTTTCCCATTTCTCCCCTCATTTGGGATACAAACTAGAATTATTACCTAAAAACTAAACTTGGTGCTACTATTAAACCCAATAGCACTGTAAATTTGCAGAAAAAGCGGAAAAATTAAATGGAACAAATTTTTCTTTGACTGAATGCCAGGAAGTTGTCCATTTTACCCGAATTTTCCCTCACACATGCATAAACTCATATACCATGTGGTTCGGAATATTGGCACCAGTAATTGCTCTCTCTTGTACTGTACTTATGTAAAAATGGCCGGAAAATCGAATTTAACACCAGATTATTAAATTATGAGAGGAAATCGGGTAAAATGGACAATTGACTGAGGTCAATCCTACACAAAACCATCACCATTCGATTTTACGGACATTTTTACATAAGTACAGTACAAGAGATAGCAATATTACTGGTGCCAATATTCCGATCCTCATGGTTTATGAGTTTATGCATGTGTGAGGGAAAATCGGGTAAAATGGACCACTTCCGGGAATTCGGTCAGAGTAAAATTTGTTTCTTTCAATTTTTCCGCTTTTTCTGCAAATTTACAGCGCATTTGGGTTCAATATAGTAGCACCAAGTTTAGTTTTTTGGTAATAATTCTAGTTTGTATTCAAAACGAGGGGAAAAATGGGCAAAATGGGACACTTACTGTTGTCAACACTGGATAAAACCAACCCCATTCGATTCCCCGCGTTTGTTCCATAAGATAAGTTATTTTTAGGACTCCCACCCTGCGCCATCTAAATTAATGGGATTTTGGACCCATTTTTGCCCACTGTGCATTGTCTTTCCAGCACCAACACCAAGCTTCGCCATACAATCAGAACAGTTACACACACGATAAGACTATTGGGCTTGCCATGAATATGTGTATCTCTGGAAATACTTCATCAACGCTTGAAATATTTCGCAGACTGCTGAACGTATTCGTCAGGCTCTGCAGTCGATGT